>JAVCKT010026714.1:106128-134933 GCA_032273925.1 Rhynchotus rufescens | reverse complement strand
CTTCTCCTAGAGTAATTCACAGGGAGAAACCCTTCAAGAAACCTTTCCTTCCTCTGTACATTGGAGCACACTTGGGAAACACTTTGCATGAGAACATCTCATCTCTCCTAGCCAGGAAGAAATTAGGAATCCAGAGGCCACCTCACACTCTGCTTCTGCCTTCCCTCTGCAGTGCAATGTGGTCAGGCTCCTCCAGAGAAAAGCAAAATAACTTGGGAGATTCCTTGCACATGCAGGTCGAGCTGCAGGAATGGTTGCAATTTGTCAGGAGAGGCTATGCAGCCTCAGGAGTCTTGGAAGAGCTGATGAGAGCACTTGGCACCCGGACACGGCTGCATCCGTTCTTGGCATTTCTAAACCCAACTCACTGCAGAAAAGCGAGGTCCAGACACAAAGATGATTTGTCATGCCCAGCACTCCATGCTAAATCCCATTTCTACCCTCTGATTCACCCTATGAGCCTCTTTGGAATTTGCTTAATTGGTGGGATTTTACGAGCTTGGGGTCAGACCCAGGCACTGACTAGTGAGCGAAAACTGCACAAGCAAAGAGAGAGTCTGGCAAATTCCAGTGTTTACCTGAGAAGCGGGATGTGACAGGAGGGAAGCAGCTGTAAACTGCAGAAGATGTTTTGAAAGAAAGAACTGTGATGAATCACTGTTTTGTATTGGTTTTTGTATTGCTCTTTCCCTCTGTCCCTTATTTTTATCCTTTGCATAACAAAAAGTCCACGGATCTCCACGATTGCCGGAGGGGTTGAGCTCCTCAGTCCCACACTGAATGTCAGGATGCTGCTGCTTTCCAGGATACATCACCGTTGCGCCCGGGGTTGACTCTTGCATGTCTAAAAATCCTGCTAATCGCAATGGAATGGTGGTGCAAACAGATCCGGGCTATCCTTGGGGGTCAAGTGCCATTTCCAAAATAAAATCTACTTGTAAAGTATCTCAGAGAGATTTGCAAGACTGCACTATTAAATGATGGTGCAAACACACAGCAAGGTAAAATCAGGCACAGGTTCTTGCTCATATTCCACTGCCCCCAGATACGGATGTGGAGGGGCCTAAATGTGATTTACCTCTGAGCTTAAGAGTGGGCAATTAGTACGAAGTGAGGAATTACTTATCCTGAGCTTAGTTCAATAAAGGGGCTGGTTCAGAAATAGCCATTTATGACACAATACATAGGGAAAACAGGGTAATTTCATTAACGTCAATACAATATCTGTTTGATTTACTACAGCAACACAGTGGATCTCTTTTCCACACGTGAATGCATGATGTTTCTCAATATAAATACTTAAGGCCATAGTTTCATAGCTCTGATCTAGTCTAAAAAGCATGGAAACAAAACACTCTCTAGCTGGTAGATCAGAATTTGCCTCATGTCACCTCTTGTTTATAAGTAGGTTTTAGGAAAGAGTTAGAAAAAGTTAGAAAAAATCCCCTTAATTCATGTACTTTCCAACTTTACAAAGTTGCTTGCACAACATGCAGCCCTAATGATTTTAGGTCACATTTTATATTACATGGTTTTATTTATAAATGGTTTATAAGGGACTAATCAATATTTAAATGCATTTTAAGTGTGTAAGCATATGTTAGGGAAGGTTTTCCATACATCAAGAGAGGAGACTATAAACACCTATAATCTATGGTTCCTAAGTAACTTACTGGGCTGCTTAGATTCTGTAACAATTTTAATAAAAAGCTATCCCATTAATAAATGTTCTGCTAATAACTTGGTCTTTCTAAACAAATTGGAAAAGGAAATCTGCTAAAGAAAGAGTCAATTCTATGACCTATTTAGTGTAGGAGAAACAGGGAGGAAGAAACTGTAGGTTTGATTTTTGAATGCCACTCTCCCACTGCAGGCCTGAGCGAATACTATAACATTTCCAATGCAAACACCATTACAGGGTCATTCGGAGATTGGGGCATTTTATCACACTTCCTGAGGGTTAAATTCTGCTCTAAGGCTCATAAATTGGAGTCTCACAGGAGCCCCTTGCTGTGCAGATCTGTGTGCGTAGCAGGGCAGAGTGTAGCCTTCTTATTTACAGTAACATTAATTAAATTACTTCAATTAAATATCGTATCAAATTGCATTAAGATAACATTAAGAACACAGAGGACTGTCAGAATCACTGCTGCATTAGGGTTAATGGGAGACACACATAGTTAGTTTTTAATGCACCTCCCTATAAAACACATCCCAAAGGATGCAGTTTAAACTGACATACACAAAACCAAACTTTATGCAAACCATCTTTCATGATGGCCTCTTTTTTTGCACCATTTCCCATCATTTGTGGGGATTTGCTGCTGTGCTTTTCTGAAGATGAGGTACATTGGGCAAAATAGAGGAACTCAATAAATGGTAATTTCTGATCAACTCAGAGCAATCGATCGTGCACCCCAAAGGTACCAACTGCAGCTAGTTCACAGGGCACGCAGTTCATTACCAAATACATTTGAGTACATTCTGTGTTTTTAGCCTAATTCTTCTCTGATTAAATGTTGTAATAATAACAGAGATTCCTGCAAACAAGTTAAAGGATTATAAAAAAAATTATTCTTCACTGCTACACCCAAAAATCCCACAATTGGTCTGTGCTACTGCTCAGTGCTGACGGATCCACAGCTGGATGGTGGCTCCGTGTTTCTGCTGCTGTATCAGACTGCTCACAGACTCTAGAATTTAATAGAATTTAACTTTTTTTTTCCTCAGACTTTTACAGCAGAATTAAAAAATAAAAGATGTTTGCTTATCCACTGATCAAATTAGCACAGAACTCTATGTGCCTATATTTTCAACCAGAGGAAAACATTAAGGAGATTCAATATTTATGTAATGTTTTATGGAAGTTCAATAGAAAAATCCAATATAATTTCCCAATTAAAATCACCTGCTAGTTGACTTACATCCATTACCATTATCTCAAGCTGCTGTATACTGAAGCTATCCACACAATAATGTTAATGTGAGCATACGTAGGTTAAATATTAGTAATTACTGTCTAGACAATTCCCTGTTAGCTATAGCTGAGCGAATATAATGAATAATTTATTTGATGAATTTTACATTCCTTTTCCTCCGTGTGAACTGCTCATGACCAGTCAGGAAAACTTGAAAATGACTCATTTATCAACGTTATTTTGTTTATTTATCAGAATATAAAATTTTTAACTGAAATACTTTTCCACCAATTGCAGCTAGTTGAACTTGTGGTTCAAAATTCATATTACAATCTATGGAGACCGTAAGTTATTGGTTCACTTTTGCTTGAGCGTATAGTCATGTAACTGGTAGCCATGGCACAAAAGCTCTTATGCAACAAGAAACAGAGTTTGCAACTAATTTGTTATGTAAATCATCCAATTAAGAAACAAGCGACATAGCTTACCGTCCAATAACTAATCAAAATTTTCAAATGGTGAATTTACAACTGAAAATAACTGCTGAATATAAACTGATAAACAGACCTACTTGTCCTAATCATCCAAAGACACGTTTCTCAACAACCCTTGGGTGGGCTCTTTCTAGGCTGAGCTAGATAAAGTCCCCAGGTACCCATGTGCATTAACAGCCACTATAAAAGTACTATGGAAAAAGGGACTGGACCCACTTGGGCAGCGCTTGAGAGGAGCAGAAAGGCTGGAGGAAGAACCTGAGCCCATGGGCAGACTGCAAGACAACCAAGTACCTGGTTCACCAAAAGGACTCCAAATTTACTTCTTTTTAACACCTCAAAGGGATCACACGAGGTAGGGCTGGAGGTTTGCTTTAGCCATAGACTGCTGGTCCCTGGAAACTAGATGAAATATGATAAAAAGCTCTAATTTTGGAAGCATTCCTTACCTTGGCATGGATCGCAACAGCGTATTTGTCCCTTTGAAAATCAAGTTCAGCCTCAAAACAGAGGCTGGAACAAGAGGTCTTTTTAACTCTGTGGGATATCTAACACGTTTTGATGTCCCTGGTCTGAGGAAGAAACAGCACATGGATTAAATCTGCCTTTTGCCACATAAAGCTCGAGCAGCACCACCAAGTACAACGAGCCTCTTAACCAGTGCTGGGAGTACCAAAATGCTGCAGCATCCAAATGGCCCCACGGTGTCTTCTTAGCAAACTTAAAGCCTTGTGGCTTCCCCTGTATCGCAGAGCCAGGTCAACACTCCATGGCTTGCCTTGTTCCCAACTGCAAGGAAAGAGAAGGAGAAAGGTCTCCCTGGGATCGGGGATGAGCAAAGTGTCCCGCAGCTCAGGAAGGCTGATGGACAAGGAAAATATCCTGGCCCTTTGGTCAGGGTGGCCCCTTGGCCATCGCAGAATGAGGAGCTCTCTGATCGCTGCTCTGCTCCAGCTCTATGATGCCCTTTTAACCGAATTCAAAAAACAGAAATTGCATGTAAAATAATTACGGAGCCCCATACGGATATTGAGGCTATGCAAATCGGAAGCAACTAAACTAAGGTCAATGGCAGCTCTGAGCAAGAGGTAGCTTCAACACAAATGACTTTAAAAAACTCTTCAGTGGAATAATATGTACATAAGAAATACGGTGCTGCATATGCTTGACAAGAATATGGCTCTGCCTGCATAATCTAAGAATAAAATGCATCACTCAGGACACACAACACAAAATTAGTTCCTGCAGAAGGGACACAGCTCGCTGTACATCTTATTAATACAGGATGACAATTAAACAGTCCTAATAGGACTTACTCTCCAGCTAGCAGAACAGTTCAAAAACAAATATCATTTTGCTACGTGTTCCCCTTACATTTATGTGCTGATTTAATTAACAGTAATTTCAGTATTTCTGAGATTTCTTCTCTGTTTTATAAAAGATGCCCTTTTGATGAGGGTTTTAGTTCAAATTACTGGCCAATCAACTGCAGACTGAGCCTGAAATGCTAAGTTAATAGTCGATAAAACCAAAATGAGCTTTCTGGAAAAAAATTACAGATGAGCCAAATTATCAGCGAGTGGTTAAGGACCAAGAAGATCACTCATTTTAGGTAAGCACTAGCAGGTCTGTAGCTTCCTCTGGCATGCGGTGCTTCCCTGCTCTAGGTGCTCTTCCCTTTGGGCCGGCTCCACCCATCCTGCTCACAACCACTGTGTCGAGAAGCTCCCTCAGTCCTGGTCTGCAGAAGGTCCCACTGCTCTTGTCAGCTTGTAAGGGGATCCTTCCGTTTGCTCACACTGAACTTCCATCAGTGGATCTCCAAGAAAGCAACTCCCAGTTGCACTGAGAAACACCTAAGTGAGTGTTTGTCCATCAGATAAAGAGCCCCTCTAAATTACAATTTCTTTCCAAAGACATGAGCGTGAAGAGCAAAATTCACTCATCAGTAGCCTGATCACAAAGAAGCATCTCCAGAGCATCACACTCCCAGGCAAGAGAGTAGGGCAGAATGAACATGGAAGAGGCAATGCACGCACGCTCCGTGTTGGCAAGATCCATCCCAGGAGATGACACAGCCTCAATGGGACAAGGGATCATGACCACACGGTTCTTCTGGCACAGTTCCCCATGCAACAGGTCAACCAGCAGCCACAAACAGGAGCAGAGAGTGATGCTCCCCTTACCTCCACCCAGTAAATCCCTGCCCGGAGCATCGCTAAACTACTCTTTAATGGGATGACAATGAGGAAAAGAAATCAAAGTTGGCCTTATGATGCTTCTAGGCAGATTATCTAAAGACAAAGGCCAGGCTAGGGCAGAGCAGGGGCTTCCACAGTGCTGGCAACTCAGCCCCGCTCCTGGCAGCCCAGAAAGAGGGAGTTTTTTGAAGAGCGATGAATGCAGAAAGCCAGCTTTGCTGCACTGGGAAGGACCTTCATCTCACGCGCTAATCGTCAGCTCTCAGCAACACTGAAAACAACCAGCAATATGTGATCAAATCACTGCAATTTGGTACATTCTGGAGTAATTTCCAAGAGGGGGATTAGTGGAGAATGCTGCCGTTAGGACCGGATTCCCGGGAGCTTGCAGGAAGATCTCCGAGTGCTTGGCATCAGCACACCCTACCTCTTCATTAAGGGCTTACACTAGAGGAGCAGCAAGATCAGCAAGTGTATCTGATGTTATGAGAGAAAATTATTGCCACACAGTGGAATAACAGGCTGGTTTTACTCAAGCAGGCATCAAACATGAGTATGAAATCCCTCATATAATCTCCAGCTATTGTCATTCAATGTTTATCATCCAGCACAGTTGAATACAATCCTTATCTTTGATGGATGTGGCACACAATAGCTGTTTTCTTGAGTGCATCATAAATATTAATGGCATTCACAGAGCATTTTCTCCAAAAGTGCCATGTCACATTGCTTTTATGGAATCTTGCAAAATGCTATTATTTTTGTCCCACCAATAGCAAATTCTCTTTTGGTTTCTTTCACCCATTTTTACTATCAGCATGAAATGATATGAAAAGTTTCACTGAGCAGCAAAAGGAAGGGAAGGTGAATGGATCTGAGCAACTCCAAGGCCTTGTTCAGATGTCAAAAATGAAACACTAAGAAAAATAGAGGGGAGGATTTGGCCAGAATTTCATTTTGGAAGAACTGAGTATTATTTAATCAAGTTTAATCAAACGTATTAACTCTACATTTTTTTCCCATTGTTAAAAGAGATTTGTTCACCCCAAATAGCTTTTTCTCAGAATGTTTGATCACAAAGAGTATTGAATTCCAGTCAGAATGAAGCCCTTTTGGAAACTCTTCACGGCAAGCATTCTCCACACATTTCTCTTTAAGATTATTTGAGCATCAAATTCTCCTCCTGGACCAAATTTAATAAAATTTGCAGAGGTTTGTATGTTGACCGATACAGTTCAAGTGTCTACATAAAATTCCCCCTGTGCTTGTTAGAACAGCCTTACAAAACAAAGCTATTAAATCCCCATAACAATTAATTTCAAGATGGTAATAACTGAAGAAGATATTATCTCTGCTACAGACACATAAAACACTACACTATGGGCATGCGTAATATAATGATACGAGTGAAGAATTTCTTTTTTCCTTATCTTGCACTCTCTCCACAGTACTTACTTTGCTTTGAGTTTAAAAGCCTTCCAAGATGAGATTTGAGGGAAGTTCAAGCTTCAATCCTACTCCCATTAATCAATGGTACAAATTCACATTGGCATCTGCAATCCTGCAGGCACAGACTTGGGGGTTATTTTTAAAAAGTTCTGATAATTCCCATGTTTCTGAGATGAAGAACTACTCTTATTTTGAACTTACTTTTAAATACCTTTTAACACACAAAACCATCTCTGTGGTTGATTTTCTATGTCAAATAAAACAGACATGCATAGAATAATTTTAGAGAGAACTGGAAGGTCAAAGGCCAAAATGATTTCAAGTAAGAAAAATGCATTAAGTGCAACAGATAAACAGGTATGGGACACTTTGCCCATAAATACATCTTCCTAAATCTTTTTAAAAGTATATGTAGCTCATTGGGGTTTGCTACCCATGCCTCACTGACTGCCTATTTTGTACTATTTGATATTCTAGGATTAAGTGTACTGGGCTTTTATACCTGACCCCAGAGAGACTCAAAAAAAGAGTCTGGAAAGTCTGATGTTTCCATTTTTTCTTTGAAGGAGAGGTAAGCCTCCTTCTGAGTCTGGGCCAATTCCCATCTTGCCTTGAGCTGTGTGCCTATAGTTGGCATGTAAATATAAGTTACATCACCATTAGCAAAAAAGATTTCTGTAGGAAAAATAAAAATCTTAAAAGGCTTCTCACGCCCTTCCCCTAGCTAGATTCAACAGTGCTCAAATGCAGAAATAGGGACACTTACATTCACATTACTTCAGACACCTTTCACTTGTATTGAATTAAAATGGAATTGCCAATATTTGAAAATCAAGGTAAATCTGAATTATGGAACTGGAGATTACCCAAGTAGACCTTCCAAAAAGCTACAAAATAGGAGCTCCAATACCAGGAAAGGAGTGATTTCCAGCCTTTGCAATGACCTTGCCTGCTTGTCCAGAGGTTCACATAGAGAATGCTCAGTATGGAGGCCCATTGCAGAAGATCACACAATTCCTCTTCCACAAATGGGGATTTTGTGGCTTTCCTCCCCATCACCCAGCAGCTACACCACAGCCAGAGCTGGAAGTGCGTAAGAAAAACCCCTGTTCTGCATTCCTGCTCTTCCTGAAACAAATAAAGTGTTGCACTCAGCAATTCTTTTTCAAGTTGGAGTTATCGAAATCGGAATCTTTAAAGCCCATTTTTCCGGGTGTTCCTGTCAGCATCTTTGCTAGCAGCGCCTTGAGATGATGCTATTATTCAGCCTTCCATTTAAAAGAAACCTTTACTAGAGCATATACAGCCAGCTGGGCTTCTGAGTGATTCACAACATTAGTCAGCCATTAGTCAACCAAGAGCTTACATTTTTGGGGAGGAAACAAGATTTCTGAAGGCAGAGATTAAATACTCGTAGCATATACAGGAATGTTTCAGGCTGACGGGTTAAGAGCACTGGGAAAATGCTGGTGGTTGCATTTGAAATGCACTTTAGCAAAAGCAGCAGGCTGGGAATTACCATCCTGCTCCTGTACAGCAAAGGGTTTGTCGCATGTGGGGCTGAAACACGAGCACTGCCAGTCGCCAAACTATCATTTTCCTAGATCAGAAAAGCATACTGAATATTCAGCTATTATCAAGCCTGTTGTTCCTCAAGCCTTCAGCTTCAACGGTGTCTTCTTACAAAAAAAAAAAAAAAAAAACAGTTAAAATAATTCTCTGCAATGTCTGGTTCTTTACTTTGACTAAGTTCGGAATATTTCGGAATATAAGTTCGGACTAATTTCGGAATATGTTCTGACCAAGGCAGAAAATTGAGAATCATTCCACCATTGCACGTAAAGGATTCATCTGTGCTACCAGTTTCTACAAATAGCATGATATACTCTGCACTTTGCAAGATCATTATAGATTACTGTAGCGCTAGTTTTATTGCTTCTTAATTAATTAACCTGCCCAACGTGTTCCGTTTATATGCAGAAGACCGTTAGCACTGCTGCAGATGGACACACACCACTTGAGGTGGGAAAGCAGAGACGCAAGCAAATCCCTTCCTTGCAATTCACGTATTGCATCAACCACATCCATCAAAACCAGTGTCTTTTCCCTATGTTTTTTCCCTTTGTATGAAATGTAACGTATAGGCTAATTGATGGTCCAGGAGAAGGAAGAGAATTTAGTTCACACCCTTCGTGGTGCTATCTCCAAAGTGCTAACAAAAGTATAAAACTAGACACGACCACAATGTCCTCACTGAAATCACTGATCAAGGTGAAAATGAAATCTTTTGGGTAAGGAGGTTGCATTATTACTAATATTTCAAGAGCTGTTGTTCAGGGCTTTCAGATTTAATGCTCTTTTGCAAGAAGGCTCCATGCAAAGCAACAGGAATAGATGCTGTAAGTGCAATGTATGCTCACTTAAAAACACATGCCAGTCGAGTTACATCCTTATATGTCAGGGATTGTGATAACTCTGCAGTTCCCACTAATAATGGGACAACCACAGGAATTTGAGAGGCATCAGCCAGCTGCTATGGGCAAAGAGGTAGAGCAGCCCCAAAGACCTCCACTGAAGCCCCCATGTGACAGCCCCAAGAGCTGCCTCAGTTCCATTCTTCACCTTCTACAGGCAAAATTTCTCAGCATTTTTTTCTCTTAAAAGATTACATTTGAAAAATGAAGACAAAAATGAAGTCTTCCCCCCAAGACCTCCACAAGTTAAATATTCTGTATTCCAAACAGACTTCAAATTAAAGGGGTGATCCTCCCATCCATCCATTTTTACTTGAATTAAATGGGCTTATATAGTTATGCACAGCTTTAGGTGATAAAATAGCATTCACATTCTCCAAAACCACTCATCTGTGCTGTCATTTGTTCTTGACATTATAAATCCTACCTCTTTCCTAACTGAAACAGTTTTCAGAGATATTAAGCAGTATTATTGTGGGATTTGTTTTAAATGTTTTAGAAAGTACTTTCAGGAGTATAAAAAGTGACTCATAAATCATTCTGAAACAGGTAAAACTGAGTAACAGTGACTTAATTTCCATGAAATTTTTCATTCTTATGAAGCTTGGTTTGGTCACATCTGATTAATTAGTACTTGGAAAGTCTTTTGAAAATACAAAACAATATATAAATACTACATAACAATAGTAGTTTCCACTGTTGACAGAAAAAATAATTTGTTAATTTTCATGTAGTTTAAGGAATTTGCATTTGCTTCTTTTTCCTATGTAGGTAGGCACTTCTAGGAGAAAACACTTTTAGGGCAGAAAACAGTCCTTCCAGCTAACATAGAAATATTATCAATCATCACACACTTATGTGACTCAGCTGAAAAAATTAACTTAGCATTATTGGCAAAGTTGTATTTACAGACACACACACACACACACACACTCACATACTGTTTTCTTTCATTCTCAAATCCAAATTCCATCCGAATATGAATTGGAAACAGTGCCACTGATAATAGCAAACACTTTTGCACTCTGGAATGATTCTGGACTGATGCTCTCATCACCTGCTAAGAGGAGTCCAGGCTGGGGCTAGACAAAAACTGGGGAGTATTTTGCAGAGAGAAGGGAGATATGGGGGGGACTTAGGGGCACGCACCGGCTGAAAGCTTCTGTTTGTCCTCTTAGATCCTTTCATATCTCAAAATATTCTTGGAATAAAACCAAATGCATTTGCTTTTTCCCATAGTACTTGTGTACAGCACACAGATTGTATTGCCTCATTTTCTCAGCAGCTGGGAACGATGGAAATGATGGGATAGCTTAACCAGAGCATTCCCCACTACACTTCTCTGTAAAAGGAGCTCTAGGACTGAAGCCTCTCAGCAGGCATCTGATTTACAGGCACAGCCACAAGAACAGCTCCACACACAGTCGATCCATCGGCACCACGGTCGGGTTATTGCAGCTCCCATCCAAACCAGCTCCGGGGACGGGTGCAGGTGATGGGCACTTGGGATCACCCGTCTCCGTGTTTGCTCTTCTCTTCGCCCTGTCAGCTGGGGATGCTCTGGTCTGTGTTTGCATCCAGCATCCTTGCTAGGCACCAACCCCTGTGTGCACAGACCAGCTAGAAGGGGAGCTCCAGTTTTCTGAAAGCAGATCCTAAGTGATCAGACCGGGCTGGCTCCATGCAAATGGAGCTCCCTTGGAAATAAATCCCTATGGAGCCGTTCAAATGCATGTTTCACTGATAAGGAATTTAAGGATCTGAGAACTGCATCAACTGACTCAGAAAGCACATTTCCAGTATGAAATTCTGCTTGATTTTCTCAACTTAGTTAATTTTTTTCTTTATTTCAATATTTACTTTGCAGCAATTCCCAATATTCCAAGATGATACTTTACTCTTTTCTTCCGAACTTCCTCCCTACCTCCAAAACAAATAAACCAAAACAAAATCACTTATCAATTAAAAAGCATGAAGTCAAGAACAGCTGGTTTTGTTACACTTAAGTATTTCTAATCTAATTGTGCATGCTAGACAGACATTTCTTTGTTTAAACTGGTACGATGCATTTTAAAATAAACGACTCCAACACACACTTTCAAACTTTTTCATGTTGGAGGTAAACATGGAAATTCATCTAGATATCCAAGGGATATTTTAAAAAAATCTGAGATTGTAGGGTTTGACTGGGCTGCATTCGTCATCCCCTCTTAATAACAGGAGTCAAAAAACCAGCATCCCCTCCCTGCAAGCAGTAATGTTTTCCCTGAACTTCTCATTAACCAATGTGCACCCCTAAACTTACGGTTTTATTTCTGCTGCAAATTATATTACAGCTTTCTCAGAATTTCAAACAACATTGCTTTTTAAAGAGTGCAGACCAAGCTGCCAAGTGATGCCCTTTCTCCTCGTCTGCAATTTGCATCAAACTCCCGACCAAATCCAGCCCTTTCCTATGAGTTAACCAGTTTCCTGGCACTTCCCAGTGCCCTTTCCAAGGCTTTAAAAGTTCTGCTCCTATTTCGCCGCTGGATACAGGCAACACGCGGGTTATGGGGATGTTCTGTCCCCGAGGGCAGGTCGGAGAAGCCCGGCGGAGCGCGGTGCTGCCCTGGCCTGCGTTTCACCTGCAGCCCCTTCCTGGTCCTGCTCCCTCTGCGCATCTCGACCCAGTGCGTCCCAGCGCGCTGCCGACTCCGTTCCCAAGGACTTGCCAGCAGAAAGCTGCTCCATCCGTTCGTTAGAGCAGGATTCTCTGCTAACGCAGAGATAGCTTTGGTTGCATAATGTGAGGAAACCAGCTGTCATTGCTTCAAAACACACACAGAGAAGCAAAAAAATAAATAAAAAAAAAATCAAATGCCTTTCAAGCTTGCTACAAGATGTAAGCGTTAAGAACGTCAGATTTGGTATTAAGTGCTTCATAAAGCCACTGAAGCAAGAAATCAGCTCTTTTCATCAGGCTGTTTTTCAAATGTTACCATGCAGTCTTCCTCCTGTATCTATGGAAATAGAAGAGGAAGAGAGGGAAAAGACCAAGCTAGGAATCAGAAAAATGTCCCCATCACTATCTCCAGAATAAACACAAGGCACTGGCTGAATAAATCACATGGGGGCTCTTGCTGTTTTCCACCATTTGCTTACAGGAGTAGCATGGGAAACCTAAGGATGAACTGGTGATCAAATGCAGAAAAAACAAACAGATATTCCATATGGATGCCAGATAATCCATATGGAAGAGGATGTCTGTATATTAAAAGAACCAAGGTACCTACCAAGAGAGATGTGCATATTTAAATTCAACTTAAATCTCTTAAGAAAAGTCACAAAAGCTTTGCGGGATTTTGTACTGAATTTGCCTTCCAACGAGCACACAAACTACTGCAGAATCCACCTCAATCCTCTGCCTGGAAGGAAATCTCTCCCGTTCAGCTGCACGTGACGCTGTGATACAAGAACACTAAACCAGGCTTCTTCATTCAGCTGTGCCTGCCATTAGCACTGACCAAACAGAAGATTTTGGTAATCCCATCAAAACACTCATTCTTGTATACCAAGGACCCAGTTTTGCACTCATGCTCCAAAATGTTCCAAAAAAAGATAAAAATGTGTAAAAGAAGCATTGTTCTTTCCTCCGCAGTTAGCTTGCTGTGATGGAGAGCCTGAGATTAGACTAACTCCACATCAAATTCAGGTTCCGATTTTGTGCAAGGATGTTTAGAGACACTTGAAGCAAAGCTTGGACCCAACATTCACCACGAGCTCTGGTGCAGGACTCACTTTTCGTGCACACTCATGGTGCTCTGCACGGCCCAAACTCATCACTGCCCTTTGAAACAGGCAGGGTTATGTGCAAGTCACGTCAGGCACCACTTTCTGCTCCTAATTTTGTTTTGAGTTCTGCTTTGTTGCCTCTGGGCACGCTTCAGAAAGGGCATTATAAAAATAATTACTCTATAGACTAGGGAAAGCAGAAATACTGGCCAGAGTGTTTCCCAGAGAAGAGGTTTTAGATGCGGACGCTTGAACCTTATATTTATGTTTTTTTTAAAAAAAAAAAAGCAAGAAAGGGAGACAGGAGAATAACAATTAACCCTTAAATGTGCTCAGTTAAAATTCACATAGATGCAGTAGTTACTCTAGTTTTCTAACAGGACATAGCCAGTGAAATCACAGGATTTTTGTCAGCCTAAACTTCTAGTACTAAAAGGTCCATAAGGCCCAAATGTAGGCCAAAGGTTCCTCCTAAGAAAAGCTGTTTTTGAGCTTTGCAAGTAGATATTTGCTTTTTTTTCCATGCAAACCAGCAGCTTCAAGTGTTCTGCACAAGGACACATTAAACCCTCAGTAGAAAATTTGACCTACATCTAAGTCTAGAGAAAGTATCTTATCCCTTCCCTGTAACTCCAAATGAAGCATTTATTAAATAGACCCTTTGCATCTCACTGAGCTCTGACAGGCAAGTGCACATGGGCACTTTGAAGAAAAAAAACAAAGCAGAAAATGGTCCAGTTGCTTGGTTTAGCAATGAGCTTCCCCACACACGCCTGCTAATTTATTTCAATGAGAACGTCCCGCTAATTGCACCGCTCGCCCCCCAAGCCCACGCACGGCACTCACATTAGTGCACCAGGAGACAACGGCTCCCAAGGAGCTGCGACTGTGAACCAGGCCAATAATCCACAAACAGCAAAGGATTTACACAAAAGACTCAAACAGCTTCCAAAGAGTCATTATGGCATGCCAGGTAAATAAAATATTATTGAAATACATTTTGCGTTTAAATCACTTACAGCAGGTGCATAGGAAGGAGCACATAATAAAAAGGCTCACGGTTCCTTGAATATTAACAAGAAGCAAAAGAAGCATTTAGCAAAATAAAAAAAATAAATAAAAATAAAAAGTGCAGCAGGTTCTTACCATTGCAAGAGGGACTATTCCCACAAACAAGGTTCGGCTCACAAAGATCTCGGAGACCACGAGTTCGCTCAAGGAGTCATCGCGAGGATATTCCACCTGCCAGGTGATTTGCTGGGCTCCTGTCAGGCTGCTGCTGTTGTCGATCTCAAAGTCCATCTGCAGGATCTCATAGGAGGAGATGTTTGCTCTGGAAAAAAATGCAAAAACAATCTTTCATCTAAATGAATAACAAAATGCATTTTTGCTTTCTTTCCAATGCAAGAATTACCTTTAAATTCAACATGTAGATTTCAAGATATTAACAAAAACCCAAGTCAAATTATGCATTGGGCGACAGCTCTACTTTATGGATAAAATGACTGAACATCTCCTAGCTTCCTGAAAATGCAGGCATTCAGCTCAGGCATACATTCTACACAATCATTATGAACTTGCAGAATAAGCCCCAAACCAGGGAACATTGGTTTGCCCAAGTGTTGCTGAATTATTTAATATAGCATTATTATAATTTAATTCCTGCAAATACTGATGCTCAGAAGCTACACAGTGCTTGTCCACTCTTTACGCAGTATCAGAAAAGAGCTCATGGTGCAGAGGGAGAGGGGGGTCTTTCAAGCCCAAACTTGTCTTTATCTTTGTGGGAAAAAAAAATGCATTTACACAAATTATACATGACAAAAAACGAGGGATAGATTATCTTCATTTTTAATTCATGAAAACATTCTTCTCATCAGTGATGTAGACTTATAATTGCGTGGTGAGCATTGCGTATTTTTCATCTGGGAATAAAAAATTAAAGGTAAAGGAATGGAGGTAAATGCATAGTATTCAGGGCTATATTTACAAATTACTTCTGCTTCTTTTGTGAGCACCATCACCTAAGCACTCTCGTACAGTCCAACACTATGTAAGTATTAATAATTAATCCTGAAGTTAGAAAGAGAGATATCCTTAAGTTACGTGCAGAAAAGTGACACCGAGATTTGCCCAGCAGCACCCAGCATATCCACAGCTGAGACCTTTTCAGCAAGCAAACTTTTGCTCATCCAGTGCTTTTCTTTCAGAAAAAAACAAGGTACTTTACAAAGCAACATGCAGACCCCTGCCCCATTTCTCAGATAGACACCTCAGCGTGCAGACCTGATGCAAAACACGGAGAGGGAGCAGTTGGAAAAGGCTGCTAACCCGATTGCTGACCCAATTGCTTTATCTCTTTACATCAAAAGACAACTGATATGATCGCTACTGCTCGAGTTTCAGTGCACATCCTCACAAAATAGGTTAAAACCTGAACTTGCAGCAGGCTGGCCGCTCTATAACGACTTCAATGCGCTCTGATTGCACTCACGAGGGAGCATCGAGGGTCGTGTCCTGAGCACCCCGGCCTGCACATGCCCCTCTCTAATTTCAAGCTCTGCCCCATCCCACAGCACATTATTTGTCCCCCCATACACTAAAGAATTGGCACCAAGAGTTCTGCTTTTAGAAAGTTTGAGCCTGCCACTGCAAGGAACAGAGATGTAAACATCCTTTTTCTCTACCCAATTGCACAGAGGCAGAATCTGGGTTTTTTTGCCATATGTTTTTGAAGGCACAATTGTAAAGGAAAAAATAATCAGAGGAGGAATTATTGATTTTCATGTTTTCTTTCCAACAACAAACACCACAAGCATATGCTCCAATGCCTGGAGGATAAATAATTTCCATGCTAACAGAAGATTACTTCCACCTCCAGGCAAAACCAGAAGCTATTAATGCATCTTTTGGGTAGCCAACCAGACAATCAGCAAAACCTCTTTAAGACAAATTTTATTACACAATGCTAGGACTGTAATTAGGCAGTTTCTGTCAAAAACTACTACCACTGTGGGCACCAGGGTGGAATACTCAGCTTAATCATATTCTGCTCATCTCTTCTGGAGGGATTGCTTTATCTAATCTTGAAATGGATTTGCTCACAACACAGCAACAAAATTCGGAGATGAGCTTTACCCCAGCTGTGGATTTGGATATTAGAGCTGTCAAGGTCTGTTTGGATCTGAACCCATTAGCTTCAGGCTGATACAGTCAGCAGTTACCACTCACCAGCACTCAGGAGTAGCTTCAAACTCTGCTCCAACTCTGATGGATGAATTTGTTTTACATTTGTCACTTAAATAATATGTCAGGTGAGCCTGCACTGACAAACCACGTGTCCCACTGACACACACTTCCTTGAGCTCAGCTCACAGCACCTCCAATTCCTTCCTTCCTGTGATTCTTTTTATACACCAGAAAAATCACTATAAAGCAGTTTTACACCGTTAAGACCTAGGCTCCCTAAGAAAAGCACATGCATGCAGCTCATCCAGACAACAACCAAAGTAATTGCCAGGGAGTTAAATGACTCCTGGCCCTGAAAGATCTTTCCTTAATCTTTGGCAAGGCAAAGAAACCTTGACTGTATAGATGTACAAGCCACATGTTTCTCTTAAAAGCAGATGTATTTCTATGCTGCTGATTGGGAAAGCCATCTCTGCAGATCTACAAAGCAGCAGCAATTCAGATGCATCAACTTTCCATGGTTGTGACTAATACAAACTAAAGCAAAGATGACTACAGCAAAGCTGACCCAAGGTGGTTGTCCTGCTTCTACAGAGAATCTTCACCATTACCTGGAAAAACAGTATAGTTGTCAAAGGTTTTCTACTTTGCCTCAGAAGGAAATTGTGTGCCATGAGAATTAATGCTGATTAAAGAAGAATCCACTTCTTTTCACGTGGAGATTTGGGGAGAGAGATGGACTTACTGTATCCTAACCAGGCTTCATTTTTAGAGTTTCTCCACTGAGAAACAGACAGAAATCCAGCTTTCTGGAATACATTATTCACCAGCAGGGCCCCCAGCTATGTTCGGAACAGCAGGTCACTGAATTCCCTCTAAAACTAGTTTCCCTTTCTTCCTCTTTTGGACAAAGATTCAGCATTCGAGCGATGCCAAGTGTCACAGTATCCGGGACACGGGATACCCCAGGGAATAACCCCCTGCCTTTATTCCAAGCCATCTCCCTGGTTCTAGCTGTAACGAATCCTGGATAAAACCTGAAAAGCGAATGCAAAATGCTACATGTGGAATATCCACAAGCAGATAAAGAAGATGACTGTAACTCAGGCTGTTATCAGCCATTAAATCCCACTAAACCAAACTTTATCCTATAAAGATTTTTAAGCTTTTTCTTGAGACTCATTCCATTTTTATCCTAAGTACGTTTGCACTATTGAGAAGAGACTGATTGAATCTAAGGCTTGCAAATCATTTCTCCGTTCCACATCTTGCTGCCCCGTTTAGTTACACATTTTTTGTTGTCCAGTAAAGTCTTTAAGCAGTTTAGAAGGACTTTGCCAAACCCTAGTTTGGAAGAGCAATAAAAAATAAAAAAGTCAAAATTACTTTTATAAAAAAAGATTATTTCCTGCAAGCACAAGGAAAAGACCTTATAATTTTAGGCAGCTGGCATGCTTGCTAATAAGTCCATTTCTATGGAAATGAGTTCATAACTATTAATTTTTCCTGCTCCTGATCTATTCTTGATGAGCCTTTCAAATTTAGAAAAGCGCTTCATGATTCTCTCAATTTGGTAATTACTAACTCCCTTTGATGAATCCAGCCCAGTGTTTCAGACATGAGACATCCATTAGACATTTTTCTTTCTGCTGAGAGGAGAAAAAGAAACCATGGGCTTGGATTGATTTCCCCTCACAAATTCCAGCAAGTGGGCCTTCCCCTTCAAATCACAATTTGCAAGCCTGTTTATGCCCTTTCCCAATACTGCCTCTGCCAGGTGCTCAAAGGCCCCCTAAATCCTGAGGTTTTTTGCACACCTTCACAATGTGCCTTATACGCATCTAACGTATCCAGAAACAGGTCTCCAACAGTTCTTTCCAGCTTTGCAGTACATACAGTCATATTTTGTTAGTAGTATTAGTAGTGGACATGGCTGTGATTCTGACCTGCTACAGTTTAACACATGGGTTTTGATAAACCCTTGTCAAATATCTGTATTTCAAATCTGAATGTAAAAAAAAAAAAATCACATTTGGATTTTGTTTCTCTATATTTATTACTTTACTAAGTATTAACATTGAACTGCACAGGCTCTTTTCAAGACTTGTAGATGACTATGAATGTCCATCATAGCTCCAATCTTAGACCTTCTAGCAAGTCCTAGAGAATCACTTGGAAATGAAATATTTCCGAAATAAATATATTCTTAACCTCTGCCTATGCAAAGCATTGAATTAGTGAACCCCGTACTGCGGTGACACACAGTGATTGATGCCATGATCTCAGTGATGGTCTAAACAGTTAGCAGTTAAATAAACCAATGGCTATTATTAGCTATTAAGATAGATCCACGTTGCTAACAAACCTGCAGATGTGCCTTTTTGGAGAGGATGAAATGTGCAGGACGCCGCTATGAAGGATGACAGCAAAGGCCACGGTGCAGCAGCACTTGGCTGGGACGGAGGGTTTGCTGGCTCCCGCGGCCAGTTCATCAACCATTTACTTGATAAAAGTCAGAACCTTCTATTAGTGCAGTTGCCTATTACAGGAAATCATGACTCCCATTCATTCATGAAATAACGTTTTCAGTAAATGGCAATCAGTTTATGAGACGCACAGCAGTGTAAACAAAGCTCCTAAAAATGGAGCAGACACTAGGTAATTGAAAAATAATAAAATGTCTGATATCATGTTGCTGGAGAATATTTTCTAGCTTTCCAAGGCTAATAATGGTAAATTTTTTCTCTCCTTGATGAATTCTCACCAAATCCAATGCAAACAGGATTATATAGGCAAGGTACATTAGTTTATACGATATTTCAGTAATGCAGCTCTCATTCCATTGCTGTCAAGGACATTAATTTCATATGTATGGTTTACTGAAGAGCAAGCACAAGAGCAGACTTTTGGAAACGTTCAAAGGCCCTATTTCCTTCTCAAGTCAAATGAGGTAGCAGATGGTTGGGATCTCTGGAGAAAAAGATGCAGATGAAAGGTCCTGCCCCTGAAGGAATTAAGATTCCAGAAGTCAAAGGAGAAAATCAGACCCAATAGCTACTACCAGAGCAGCATCCAGTTTCTGAGCTGTGATGATGGACATACCCTCTGCTCTGGAGTTTTCTAGCTGCTGCTTTCCTCTCTGCAGACATTGAATAAAGCAACTAACAGCAGACAAACACCTTTAAGCTGGATGGCTTCTACCAGAGACATAGTCCTCAAGCAAACACTCTGCTTGAGACCAAGCTACAGGGGTGAAAGTCCTTGCTCTTCACAAATGTATGGACTATATACATGGATATAGAGGATAAAGTCAAAATATTAAACCTATTAAGAATGGATGGATCGACATAGCAGTTTTTAGCAGTCCAATAAAAACCATATGAAGAAGAAGAAAACTTACTTTTGTTCAAAACACACCACACCAAGATCAGGTATTTTTCATGTTGTTTTTGCTTAGCCAACATTTTCCTACCACTGAAAACAATAAATCTAGATAATAAGCAAACCTTTTAAGCTCTTCAGCTTCTTGCACAGCCAATTCACAACCGTGCTCTTCACTAACAACTTGCAGTAACTTCCACTTTATTTGATTTTTATCAACATCATCATGACAACCCTGGAGAGAACTGAGACAATTGCTTCAATTATTTTTATTTGCTTCTATCCTTGTGAAAGCATACAGAAAATCTTCTGGTAAAAGAGTCCTTAGATATTATTTCAGTTAGCCTTTAACAAAATAGGATTTTTAGGACCAAATTCAATACGGGTGTAATGGGTGCGCTCCAACAGCAACTATACATCCCTGTGCACTAGAACTTCATTCGTTCCTTTTTCTTGACTTTCCCCCTTTGAAACTACATGCTATCTTTAGGGGTTTAAAAGAGCATTTCAATTGCACTGGAATAATTTTGATTACTATTTAGAACCTCTTTATTGCTGTGCTGTGTGTTTCTTAAAATAAAGCTCCTCTGCCAGGAGAAAGCATCTTGCTGGGGAATATAACAAGTGCATCCAATAGGAAGTTGGGCCAGGGTTTAGCTGATTTTCGATGCAAATATAGAGGAGCTATTTTTGTTTTTTGTTTTAAAAAAGATAAGATTTTTTGATGAAAGATTTATGCTGAATCTTAACCAGCTAATATCACAGTCCAAATGCCGCTTATAATTTTTCTTTAACTATTCAGAAATCCTTACACACTTACACACCATAACCACATGGTGCATTTTCACATTGCTGTGCAAGCAGCTGTAATGCACCGTACAGCAGTGATGGATTTTTAAACAAATGATGACTGAAAATTCAGGATAAGCAGTTCAATAATATAAGAACTTCTTTCAAGGCAGTAACTTACTAAGAATCCCTCTCTCCAGAAGCTCTCAAAAGACCTTTAAAGGTCTTGCATGCCTGCCATTACATGCCTGTAAGTGGTCACGCTCATTTATATACATTGATCAAGCACCCTGAAGAAATTAAATAAACAAACAAACAGGCCTAGAAATAAGTTACTAGCATTCCAGTTTCAGCTTTGCCATTGGAATCACAATTGAGGCTGACAGCTGGATCTCCTTGGGGAGAAAATTCAACTGGAGGGGATTTAAAGATCTAAACTCTGCACGCGCTGGGTTTATGAATGAAAGGAATGGGGAGACAAGCTGCAGACTATGACATAAATATACTTAACGTGCTGGAGGATACATGGAAACAGTGACAAATGGTAGATTTTAAATTGAGAGTTTTAAAACCCTAATGCATCACCTTGAACTTAATCCTCTGTTTAAGGGTAGAGTGTGAAAGGAAAAGTAAGAGAATGAGAAGCAGTTAGCAAGGACACCGGGAAATTAAAAGGACAGGTTGTTTTTCTAAACCTTGCTAAGAGCGCACTGAGTCCTCTGCAGAAGTTCCTATAATGGTCATCTCTATGAAAAAAAAATAAAGGACAAATCAAAATCATAGAATAGAATCATGGAATCGTCTCCAACTGGACTCTGCACTACTGACCACAACCCTCTGAGCTCTGCTATCCAGCCAGTCCTCAACCCTCTGAAAAAATAGGAACACGGGCAAAAATGATTTTATTCCTCCTACATTTTGTTCAGATTTAAACAAGATTAAGTATCTAATGAATTAGACTCAGGTTTCTTTGAAACTAATGCACTTACTGATGTGAGATGGACATAGAAGGCACAGGACACAGTGCAGCTAATTCACACTTCTGCTAAGAAATAAATGGTCACGACAACATCCTCAAAGAACTTAGGGCAGGGATCAGCATAGCCCATTAGCATTAGCACAAACGAGACCTCCTCTCTCCTCACTTCCCTGGGATACACACTGTGCATAAAATTGTTTTATTTTGTAATCTGGTAATTATGAAAGAACGGAGTTATGATTTTCCTCTCACTGTTGATACCTGCAGACTAGAGTAAAAACCTCAAAGAGACGCTGCTATAGAGGCAGCTGAGCTTGCCCATGTGTTAGTCAATACACAAGATTAATTCATGCAGCTGCCTAAGATGGGCTGGATCCAGGTCCGCACTTAGCATAGACACAGAAAAGAGATGTTCATGGTAATTTCATGAACACTTAGTTCATGAAATTAGTTAAGAGAAGCTAGTTAAGATCAGCTTACAGCCTTGATCTGTTCTGACAAAAATAAAAGTACTAGAGAACAGCAAGTAGTTATAATGTAAGTCACTGACTGAAAAGTCTATTTTTGTCTCCCAAATGAATGCTAATTGTTCTAGAACTGCAAATGACAAAAAGTAGAAGGGCAGATTTAATGTTTCTCTCTTTTTAAAATTATTTCACAATTATTTTCTAATGTCATGAAAGAAGGTCAACCTAACAGTCACCATGTAGCAACACTAGGTCACCTTCTCCAAGGGTAGTCATTATTTTGTCACACTTGCAAGATGATGATTTCCCAACACACAAGGAATTCAAACGCAGTGACAGCTAATGGGTTGCACCAGGCACTGTTGGGATATTGGTCATAGCTAAGGTCATACCATGAATAAATGAGTCTCGCCATAAGCGAGTACTAAGTGAGGTTAATTCACTTAGGCTCTGAAAAGGAATAATTAGAAATGGAAAGGGGAGAATTAGTGCTCTGTCCCGTCTTCTCCACTCCGCTCTTTGTCTGTCCTCCCAGGGCTGAATTTCAGTGAATTTCCAGGGAAAAGAAGCTCTAACACCATGCTGATGGAGGCATGTTGGCCGAGCCATTCATCGGAGTGAGGCAGGACACACCAAGCACCTTCGGGAAGGAGCTCCATCAAGGACTCCACAATGAGGGCTTCATTCCTCCACACCTCACTCACATCAGCACTGATTTCCCAAAAAAAGGCACCAACGAGTGCAGATCTGCAAAGGGAATTGCTGCTTCTTGCAAGAAAAGAAGTGACAAACTCCACAACTGCTCTGGATACGCTGATGCCCTGCTGATCAGCAGCCAAGGAACACCATAACAGAACCTGGCAATGCTGCAGGCAGCCATCAATCCTAGGGATTATCCCTAGGATATTAAATTATCCTCCATGCTAGGGATAACTTACCGCCTCTAGCCTCAATTCAAAGTCGAGCACATTTTCCAGGGAGGTCTACAAGGAGAAGAAAGCCTCTTTGCTCAATGCAGAGTCATCTGAGCAGTGTATGACCCAAGCAAGACCTGAGCAGAACCCATCCATAAGCACCTCTTATGTTGGATGGATGTGGCATTACACAGAGCCCCTCATCACCCATGGGACAGGCACATTTTTCCCCATTTTCCTCACCACAATTAAAAGCATCAATGCAGCCAAGGACCAGCTGCCAGCAAGAACAAAGCATCAGATGAAAGGATTTTTAGGCAAGGGTGGCAGCTTCCTGCAAGAGCCGCAAATCACACTAAACTACATTAAATATCTGGAGATCTAGCATTAACAGTTAATGTAAAGGATTTACAAAATCATTCTCTACATTTTTCTATTTTCCAGATCTTTGCAGGATTTCATAACTCCTTCCCTCCTCTTGCTCCCCCCCAACTCCAGCTTTCTTCCTCCTCTTACAAAAATATGCTCAGCCTGGAAAAAATTTAGCTGAAATCTTTAGATTTTGTTGAGTTCTGGCATTCTTCGAGACAGCTGTATTTACACCCATTGCTGGCGGGGAGTCATGCTGGAAGCAATTAGCTTTCATGCTGTTTCAATATCCCGTTTCAAAATCTTTGAGATCTCTCACTGCTATTGATTTAGATTTAGGAAGAACAGGGGGGATGAGTCCATCCGCACACTCCGAGCTCCTATAGCCTAATTCAAATGCAGCAGCTTGGGCTTCCACCTCCCAACTCATCCCTCCATGGGCACATTCACTGCCCTCGCAGGGAAAACACTCAAAGGTCTTAAAAAAACATATATCACTGCAACACTCAAAGACAGCAACTCCAGCATGGTTGGGTCAGCAGCCAGCAGCCATCTCATTTATATCTATAGGTTGCACTGGGGCATCTCCGTTGAGTTTAACAACACTTTCAAGTGCATCTTTTATATTTACTAGGAGATAAGCTGTCACTGCTGGACTACCCAAACAAAAAAAATAAAAGGAGAAAGGAAGGAAGGAAAAACATAGTAAGATAAGGCAGTAGCTAAATGTATACTGATTGCAATAATTGCATCCATTCCTCCGTCGGAAAGTCTTGTATTGTATTTCTAATATGTGCTGATAAGTGCATTCACAACATGATTAACTGCCTCCAGACAAGAATGGCTATTATGTTTAACAGACTGATTAGCAAGTGACAGAGCTGCAAACTGTACTCCTAGGAAATTGGCTGCTTTTAAATTACAGCAGCTTTTTTATTGTTCCATTTTTAAAATGCAATGGTTTGTTACACATATGCAACGTAATTCCTAACCGGCAATAAGTAGTAGAGGATACTGAGCTTTTAACTTTTAATCTACAGATCTCAATTAAGGCATTGCTTGTTTTCCTTTTGATTGCAGGAAAATCTGCATCATCCATGGCACTCATTATGCCATCTCCTGTCTTAAACAACTCTCAAAAACTATCCCTGAACACAGGAGCAAGGATTCTAGCCCAGTTGGTTTCTAAGTCCTGCCTTGACTAAGCTGCTGATTCTGCTTGTCCTGTAAGCAGTCAACTACGACAGCATTGACTGTATTTCCCTCATTCCATATTACCTGTTCTTGTTGCCAGGAGCATCTTGCCCATGGACTTCCACAAGGACCAGTGACTCTTGGAGCAAAGCAAAGTGCTCCTGTGCAGTTACCTCCTGGAACAGGAATCAAGGAGATCTCAATGCCAAACTCAGTTCAGAGCTGCCACTGCATGAGGCCACCTGTACCACACTGCTTACCTCTCCAGGGAAACGAGCTCCTCATTAACAACCTGTATTTTATAGCAACAAACAGCAGCATTTAGGCACACCGTTGTGTGCTTCTGAAAATCCCGCTGTCAATTTTGTGGTTCTGTTTTCATTGACTGTTCGTATTTTTGCTACTCTAACATACGAGAGTGCTAGTCTTGGATTTGGGCCCTTATTTCATACAAACATGAAGCAAAAAGACAGGCCTGGTCCCAGAGAACTTGCATTCCACAAGACAGAGAGAGGCAGAAAACAGATACAACAATCTGCACCACTTGAAATTCATACAAAACACACAAACCTCTGAAGTAGGAATTTATCTGGAGACTTCCAAGCTCAATGACATCATGTGCTTCAAGACAGTTTATTTATAACATAAAGCTTAGTGTAACTTGTAAGGAGAGAGAATAAATCAATTTGCTCTATCAGAGAACTTCATCAGATACAATACAGATGGCTCTGCTACCATGGTTAAAAATAACCTAGACATTTTGAAATTGGCTCAAAGCATTTATCAAATGAGGAAACTGGTGAGGGAGAGTGTTGCCTGGCTTGTATACAGCAGTGGGAATAGCCACCGAGCAATGTGGTGCTTTTATTATTATGATCTCTCACATTCATCATTGTTTTCTGGAGGACCAACTGAACTGGGAGAATTCAGTTTTCCAAGCCATTTGCTTCTGCAAAAGAGCAGGACAGGAAAACTCGAGGTTATTCTTTGAATGTAGATAAGAGGGGGAAAATCCAAAGAGCAAATCGATCATACAACAGAGCGTGAAATATCTCCCCCTAAGGAAGCTCCTCCAGAGAGCCCAAGGTCCCAGCTGGGGCAGCCCCACGCTTCATGCTGGGTGAGAAAGGATGCAGGAGGCTAACCAGGTCCCAACAGCGTCCTCAGGGAGACTCCAGCATAGAAGAGACCTTGTAGATCCTGGCAGCCTCCTGCACAGTCCTCATGTGGTCCGCTTGTGTTTCCAGCTAATCTGAACCAGGCAGCAAGACAGAGCACAAAACATCCCACATTCCTAAGAGTAAAGCCATTCAAGATGACATTGTTTGAAATATGAAATTCATTTGTTCCTCAACTTTCATCACTCTCCTCCTCACATTCCATCCACAGAAGGAAAATAGCTGCTGTTCTTCACTGAGGTTTTGTTTGCTGAAGGATTTTACTTCAAAGAGCTCTGCCCACCTCTGGTACCAGTAGGAAAACCACAATAGCCAGGAGTCTCTCAAGAGAAGGGATACAAAGTCAGTATGAGCAGCCATGAACACATAGACCCAATTCATTCACTGTGCTAGGAGGAAATTCCAGTTACTATGTCATCCCCGCAAAACAAGGCGGGAAAGCTCATGCTATGACCAATATCTTTTTTTAATACCAGGTATAACAAGTTCTCGGGTCAGCTACTAACTCGGATTTTTCTTCATAATGAGCTCCCTAAAGAAGACCAAAAGGCTTTAAAACTCAAAAAACAAAGGCTAGGTTTCATCAAAATAAACCCTCCAATATGTAACTCATTAAACAGAGAAAACTCAAAGCAAGTAGACCAGACAGAGGAGAAATCAGAAGCTCCACAATGTCACTACAGGCTGGTCCTGCACCCTGGTCCCAGCTCACCCCGTGCCTTGCAGCAGCAAACCTGCCCCATGCCCCTTCAGGTCGCTGAATCATCTCTGTAAGTCAAAATAATGAAGTGTGACCTACTAGTTCTGTGACTAGAAAGTACCTAGGAGATTATTTCCTAAAGCGAATGCTCAAAATGTGGGGCAGGAGCACAAGGAACCCTCTTAAGTCAATGCGAGCTCTGTGCCTGACTGCAGTGGGCAAAAGATGAGGATCTGTTTGGATTTAAGGTAACTTCTTTCCTTGAGGTCAATAAATAATAATAATAAAGAACTATATCAAGATACAATAAATACTGGCTAGAAGATCAAGTTCCAAGTTCACATCTTTTCTAAGTTACACTAAGAAAGAAAACAAGATGCCATCAGAATTCATTACACAGCTGAGACTTATTGCTTATTAAAATATATATTAGCTCTTTGCTACTACTTGTCAGCTGCACCATGCCCAGACTTTGTTTTCAAGAGGATTACAACAGCACAGCTCATTACACAAACGCTCCTGCAGCTTATAATTGAAAATGAGATCAGTTGATAAACTGCTTTGATAAGAACTCACGCACGTCCGAGGAGAGGAAGGCGACTTCCATCCCTGCTGGGTTTGCTCCTTGGCCATGGCCATGGCCTTAGGAACGGCTCACGGCAAGGGCAGGACACCAGGGACAGCGGTCACAGCTCCAGGGGAGCTGCAGGGGGAATCACGGCTGCGAGCACGAAAACGGCACCGCGTTTTCTCCTGCTTGGCAAGGTTGTTTGCAACCCCCAAGTCCTGCACTGCAGGGCAAATCCAGCATTTAACTAAGATTTGATCTGAAAATCAGGATTTTATTTATTTATTTATTTATTTGCAGGGGTGGGCGTTCTAAACACATCTGTTTTCAAAAATTATTCCTCAAATACAAGACCATCTGGAGGGGGTGCTGCTGTGCTCATAAGCAGAGCATTGAAGCTGGGCTGCAAGAAAGAAGCGCTACCAGGTTCCTCACAACATGGTATTAAACAGCATCCTCAGGTTTCCAAATTATACCAGTTTGTAAATTGTTTTTAATGCAGGAACATTGGGTGAACAAGTTTAAATACTTTGTGTGCATGAAGCAGACAATCTCTGCGTGCAAGTTCACTCGTTCTGAAGAAGAAAATAACCACAAATACACTTATTTTGGGGTGAAGCAATGACATCTTCAGTCTAGGACTGTGGAGCAATCTAGAAAATATGTGGCAATCCTGAAACACTTAAACATTAGAGAAAAGGGGGAAAAGTGGTTAAAAAAAGAGAGGAGAGAATGAGAGATCTGAGAAAACAAGGGAAAAAAACCTCTTGGAAGTCAAGACTCGGAGGAGGAAAAACACTGAGTTTAGGGGAGCCCCTGCAAGGGGGCACTGCAGGGAAAAGGCAGATATCACCGTTTGACACACGTTTTTCCCCCACATTTTCAGCCGTCTTTACTAAGTACCCCCAAGCCCATCAGAAAACTGCTTCCAGTAATGAAGGCATCAAGAGAGGAGAAAGCTGGAGGCAGATCAATCCCGCAAACATCCAGTGAACAACCCAGCCGGCCACAACGTTGCTCTGGAGATGTGCAAACAGCCAAGAGAGGACAATGCTCTAATTAAAACAGCCAGCTGCAAAATGCATCCAAAAGGCTTTCCGTGCCACCCAGCTCCTTCCCAGACACCAGGCTCCGAGGAGAACAGCAAGTTGCACTGGGAGTTGTTTCCATAAAGAATATACAGATAATGAGACATCCCTAAAACTCTTTTTTTCCCCTCCTTTTAATTTAAAATTGAGAGATCCATGTGAATAAAAGGGATGGTGTCTGAGGCATGGGGACAGATGGTTCTGCTCCCAGAGCAGTGCACAAAAACCAGGCTTATTAAAAGCCTTTTATTTTACTTTTTTTCTTCCTATTTACTCCTCTTTCTCTCTTCACTCATCTATTCATCTATCCATCAGAGGACTGAAAATTCAAGTTCTTGTTCGTTGCATTCACATTCAAATTCAAATGCATATAAATGCACAGCACAGCTTTCAGTGCAGAAGTTTGAAGAGTTTTGCTGGAGATTCAGGGGGATTTTTTTTTTAAGAGTATAACAAGCCAATTACAGCCCCTGAATCAGTACCTGATAGATGAATACACAGGAAATGAGAGGAACGTGGCAACGGTGACACACTTTCCAGCCTGAACTCCCTGGAACATGGAATATATGCTGTTATTTTATGTATAATGAGTAACTTGTAATGTGTTTATCTCATCAAGAAAACCACTTTTCCCCTCGTTTTCGCATTCTCTGGATGCTTAATGAAGTGGCTTCGCTTC
>JAVCKT010026714.1:47761-106118 GCA_032273925.1 Rhynchotus rufescens | reverse complement strand
AGGCCACAGCTCTCTGACCCAACAATATGTGGGTAAAGGAAATGTTCCATTAAAAAAAAAAAAAAAAAGGAAATGCATTAATGCATTTAATTATAATAGCAATTGGAAAAAAATGCTTTGTTATAATTAAAAGGCCAATTACTTTTCCCTATTTTAGCAAACTCATGAATTAAAAATGCAGGACAGCTTTGCCAGAGTAAATTTATTTGCATACATTACTAATAACAAGTATACTAATAACTCTCATGGTAGTTTCTCTTTAACTAATCGTGTCTTCTATGAGCATCTTTAACCATCTTGTAATTTTAATTTAGGGCCAAAAGTACTTAAGTGCTTTCATTGTGCTCGGTTCCGAGCATTTGCGTCCACTGGCCACCGCACAGGTCACAGGCAGCTTGGACTCCAGTGGCTGCTGGTTCCAGCCCATACATTCCCAGTCCACCTGCCTTTCCAGAGGGTTCGTGTTCCTGAAGCAGGGGGAAGCAAAGGGGAACCACAGAGCTAAAAACAGCACCAAGAAAAATCTCAGTACGGCACCGGCACACAAATCTCCAGGCACAAAAAAAAGTCATTTGGGAGAGTTATGGGGCAAATCATTCCAAATGTCATCTAACGTGGTCACATTGCAAAAGGTCTGTGGACAATTCAAAACAAGGCGAAGCAAAAACAAATCATTGGCTGTGAATGGGATGTCCAGCTCGGGAAATTATGTTAAATAACTCACTGTTATGTTTTGGGTTGTCACCTGTTATGATAGCAACAGAACAAAAAGCTTTGCTGAAGGAAGGACGTGTGCTATTCAGACTGCCATTCAGCAATGATTTTATATCGTTTGCAGGTGTAGGTCACTGGTGAAATATAGACCATGATCCCTGCTGCTTGAAATATAGATCTCTATAAACAGTCTTATAAAACAGGCACTGTCTAGAAAACAGCCACACTGTTAAAATAAAATAAAAATAGGCACATGCCTGTTACTATGCGAAAATCAAGATGTTTCTGAAGCCTGTAAAGGGATACAAATTGAAATTGGAAGAAAATGGGAACCATAAGGACATTTAGTACATAATTATTTAAGCAGAAGACCCTTAATGAGCTGCATAAACAGGCTCAGTTTATAAACTCAGTTTCAAAAACTTAGTTCTGTTTCTGGATAAAAACATTACTGGGTTGAGAGCTGCAATGTATTTCAGCCTGCCTGTTTCTTCCTATCTATAAATTAGACAATGGGAAATGCAAACATCAGCTATGGCAAAGGATCAGGAAAGAAAACACATGAAGAGATCATATATCTAGGCAGGAAATAACTATCCATTTGGAAAAATAAAAATAAAATGAGACATCTCAGTAGCAGAAAGTGATTTTCCAGTAAACTATGTCTGCATAAAAAGGTGGTGAACGGCCTGGTCTACAAATGGGTACCGTGTGACAGTGCAGGACTATGGCAATCGCTCTATGGAGAGGACTCCAGGGAATATCACAAATCCCATGTTCCTGGGGCTATCAGTCTTCCTGGGCACATCACTGATACCGGCGAGGCAGACCAGAAAAACGTTAAGTACCAGCAGGACTTGCATGGACCCAGAATTACTGATGCACGGGTAGACACTGAGGCAGGAATCTATCCGTACTTCATGTGTATAAACAGAGAGAGAAAAGCCTTGGTTTGAGCTCACAGAATTTGCACAGGAGTGCAAAGCTGCTGCCCCTTTGCCCAGTGCAGAGAGCTCAGCACTGCCTCCTGCCCAGTGTGCACACGGATGGCCAGTGGACAACACCCATACAGGTCTCAGGAGGTGCACGAGCTGCAGCATCCAGCCTCCCACAACTTGCTTAAAACCTCACAAACTACAGCAATGCAAGACCAGAAACTAGGCCTACCTATGGCTACCGTTTTAACGTTATTTTCGTCCAGACTGCAGGAACTCCCGCCTGCCGTCGCCCAACACACGCACACGATGGGTGCTCAACGCTGCCCGCCCCGGCCTGCTCTCCTCGCGCTGGGATGCATATGGTCTCCATACGTTACTGCTAAGTCTCTTCTGTTGCAAGTGCAGCTTCACAGCAAAAGGAAAGTCTGAAGCCCGTGTCAGTACATCTGCAGTCTGGCACCACTACACCTTGTGGCTGCCAATTTGAGGAGATTTTTGTGCATGATACTGTTCAGCAACACCAGTGACCATCTGTTTCCTCCTCCTCCTCCTCCTCGTTTTCCTTCTCTTTTGCTTCCACTTAACTCTCTCTTAAATGACCAGGATAGCCTAGAAACAAAGGCAGGCAGAAATTTGCAGTGGATTGCACAACATCTGCTGATTTAATTCCCAGGAATATAAGGGAAGAAAATTGCAATCGGGCTTTGAATGAGGGTGAAATGCAGAGGGTTAATGGAGAGAAAGGAGCAGCGGGAAGTTAACATCATAGGATCTGACAGCCTGTTTCCCTGGGCGGCAGGTGAAGAGCAAGGCCCCACAGAAGATGTGCCAGGAGCAGGGGGGATGTGATTGCAATGTGCTCTACCCAAAAATAAGGGCAAGCTGAACCCTGCTCCTCCCTGCAGCCGCCTGCTATGCAGCGAGGGGAACAGAAATAGAGATCAGCAGCTCCACTCAAGTGCTTTACACCTTCAGTGCTTTAAAGCAAGCTCTCATTTTGATGCTTTGGATTTCAGTGCTTGCAATCTACCTCTTCCCATGACAATGCACCAAAATAAAGTGGAAACTTTCCTTCTAGGGCTTTAGATTGCCCAAAGAACGGCCCCACCTCCTAATGCAAAACCAAATTCAGGCTTTGCCTTAGCAAAGAGACTGACATATGACTTGACTATATCATATAGCTTCAGATTAAGGGAGATATTAAAATGACAAGATCTCATCCAGCACTCAAACGGTCACTGCATGTCAATGACCTGCATACATAAATACCTGTTATCCAGCTGTTAGACCTAAGTGACAGAGGCGAGAGGAAACAAAACAAGCATAAAAACTAAAAGCAAAGGAAACCACGCAAAGGTGCTGCTAAACCTGAAAACTTTCCTCACCTACAATTTAGGACAATGACTTCCATGGTTAAGCAATTCATGATGGAGCACCTGCTTTCCTCCTCATGGAGCCAGTTGCTGGTTTCCTCACCTGAGGCCACCAAGAGACAGGAATTTCCCTTCTCACCTGAGATCAGGTTAAATTCTTCAGACCTGACCCATTCCTACCTTATGCCATAGGATATATTCTCTTTCCTGTAGGAGAACTCAGATGCTGAATTCCTAGCTGCTAATTTAAATCTTTTTCTCTTAATTGAAATTACCTCCTGCATCACTAGCTTCATAACTGCCTAGTATATTTAAGGTAATGCAGCTCAATTAAATTCAGTTGAAAAAAAAGTAGGTAAATAGCTTTAAGTAATAAATATTACAATAACATCCATTAAAGTCAACCAGAATTACGTTATTTTGAAATTCAAACAGCCAGGTCTGCACTGATCTCAATGAGAACATATATAAGGACTTACCTCCTACAGAAACTTTCTATCTGTTTGATAACTAGGAACTTTAATTTTTATAATTGCAAAGATGATCTCATAGGTATCAAAGCAAGGCCAATAGAGCGTTGGCAAACAAACAGTGCAGCTCACAAAACTGGAGAATCCAAAAGGAAAGAATTTTGTTTCTAAAACAAGCTGATATTCTTAAAAAGAGACATATACCCAGTTCCAAACTGAAGCAGCAAGAACCTGGAGTAACATTGACTGCCAAGTATTATGCAACCTGCGAGTATGGTGTGACTGAGCAAGACTTCAACTAAGCATTTACAAGAAAGGATTCCAGTGCTCAGTGCAATGTAATTTTAGAGAGAAATGGATGTTCTGTTGTGATATAACATAAATGAATATAAATGAATTAAACCTCTTTAACAGCTTCTCAACAATAACGCATATTAAATGCTTGGAAAAGCTCCTCCAGGCAGCAGTGATTAAAGAAATGCAAAATGCTTTCATATTAAAAGGGCAGGATCCTGTGTCATAAAAGAAAGGTTTTTGGCTTCCTTTTTAACTCCAGCTTCAAAGCACGTACATCGAGCACAGTAACACACCAGTAACGGGTCATACTCAGCATCCAGCCCCCAAGAGAAGTGCACATGGAGCAACACAAAGCCCCTCAACAGCGAGATCAAAGCAGCAGCAGTTACCACCATGCAAGGAAGAGAGGTGCTATCAGCTCCCATGGCAGGCAGGACCTGCTGGGATAATGACATAGGGACAGGAGGTCTTAAAAAGAACCAAATCCAGAAATTCCTTGCGTTGGTGAGTCACTTTTACTCCGGTGAATGGACATAATATTATGTCCGTTCATGCCAGTGTGGATGGCAGCCCAAACCCATCTGCAAGAGGCAGGTGCAAGGGGAGGCAAGGACGAGCCACGTGCTCCAGTGCCTTGGTGGCAGAGGTCTCGATGTTAATCACTAGATTAACAATTATTTACACGCAAATCAGCTCCCAAATACTCTCTGCAGGAAAAAAAAATACAGCAAACGAGCCACAGGCTTTCAACTGACTCATCGCCCGGTCTCCTGTGACCACATGAACACAACAAGTTGGTGCACCAAGTCACAGGCGATAGACCCATGCCCTCAAGCCAGTTAAAACACAACGTGGCTCCTTGCTTTTTTGCAGGGATGCACAAAATTCCTCCATTGAGAAATAGTCCTACCTTTTCATCGTCTTTGAGAATTCTTTTTACTCTGCTCTTTCTCATTTGTCTTTCCAACTTTTTCAATTTTCTCTATTCTTAGATGTAATCTGTTTTTAAGAAAAATCCTGAATATTATTTGAGATGAACTCAATCATCTCTGAGTCACCTCTAGAAATAATAATTATTTCATGCTCTACACACAGAAATGTATACACACTTCTTGTCCCCAGGTGCCTGCCAGCATTTCAATGGTTGGGTCATGATTCTGGCTCTAAGAAAACAGAGCAAACTCTCACTACAATTCATTTTATATACTATATCTTCATAATCTCAAAAATAATTCCATTCTACATATACAGTAAAGAAATTGTGCCACCACATAACTTAACTAATCAACCAGTGGAGTCTGCTACTTGGAAACAAGTGGAAGGAGTTTTACTGCAAGAAGATAACGGCCACGTTGCCTGAGTGGGAGCTGTAATTGAGACTTGTTAGAATTGGAAATTCAGGGAACGGAGGCTCACAGAAAGATTAGAAACCATTTTAACTGCAGAGCTCCAAGTTTTGACTGGCACATGGCACAAGTTGGCAAGATGGCAATCAACCTCACACCGTCCTTCCCAAAACCAACCTGAGAGCCAAGGAATCCAAGGAGCACCAGCCCAATACCCTGATCCTGCAGCTTGTGGTCAGGTCTGACCTACAAACTGCTAGTCAATTCACTCTGTTAAAAGATCAGAAGGCTGCATCTCTAGAAAATGCTAAATTTACAAAACAAGTCAAACTAAAAACAGCCCTAAAAAGCCCTAAAGAGCCCTAAGGAAGTTCTCACTTCCATGATACCTCCTCTATCCTCATTACAAACTGCTTTTGCCTGAATCAGCTTCCACTTTTATGGAGTTTCCAATGGGAAAGACATTCAAGACCTCCTCTCATCAGAGTATAAGGACAGAGCTAGACCCTTAATAGAATCAATTCCACTGCTCCTGAGCACCAGGGAAATAAATATATGGTATTTCAGAGGCATAGGACATAAATTCTGGCTTGGTTCAGAACCCTGAGGGTAATAAAGTGCTGTGCCCATTAAAACATAAATTCTTAACTGGGTAGAGCTGATGAGAGGCTGGGGCTAATAGGAAGCGGTAGGAAATCAGAATGACAGGAATGCTCTTTCCAGTCTGACTGTGGGAATTTACTCTCCTCCCTAATGCACCTTGAGGTGACAGAATTAAGATAGGGTGGTTTGCACGGGAGCTCACAAGTGCATTCGTATCAATAAAATATCTTTCTAATGCCAGAAGCAACAGCCATTATCCCCAAACCTCCCAGTCCTGATGAAAATGAAGAAATTTAAACCCCAAATTAATTCCCCAAATTTATTTCCCCCAAGTTATAAAGTAGGTAGCAATGGAATAACACCATGATGGAAGATAGATGGACATTTCCCAGTGTCAAGAAACGGTGTGGCCAAAAACAACAGACCTGGGAACAAAATACATGTCTCCTGAGCCTTGCACTCACAAAGCCCACATCCAGGACCAGTAATGAGCAGGAGCTTTAGCAAGGAGGTCTGTTCTCCTACAGCAGCTCGTTGGGGCAGAGCACGGAGGCAATTTCTCCTATTGCATTAGATCTCAATGGGGATAGGAATTAAGTCAATGTGAGATTTTTTTTTTTTTCAGCGTATATATGCCAATTAGTGCTTGTCAGCCCTGAAAACATCTTGAGGTCCTCTCATGAAAGGCCTTAGGTCAAGGAAGGTCTGTTATTTAGCTGTGAAGACAGGGAATCAAGGCAAAAGTCAGTAACTAAGTGACACATCCAAGGCTGCATTAAAGCCCTCAAAATATTCAGAATTTAATCCAAATCACTTCAAACTTTGCATACAGCTTTAGCCCAGACACATTCTTAACACCTCTTCAGTGAATTAAGGAAAAATACTCAGGACCAGATTAAAATGTTGAGAGGGATCAAAAGGCCAGCTTATGATCTACAGATAAATCCATACTTTCCAAGTTTCTATCTGCCAGTAATATGTTCTTTGACTCCTGAACCTACCCTTTCCCTTAAATGCCTGTTTCCTAAGCAACACTAACTCGTACCTCTTATTTATGGCCTATCTATGCTATTCTTTACTCTCTCATTCTACAACAGGGCTAAAAGATGCTGTTGAGATGCAGCTCCTACAGAAAGGCTGCTCGCTCGTTTGCAAAGTGTTGTCAGTGACACAAAGAAAGATTGCACTTCAGTTCCATTTATATAAATTGGTAACACATGCTGCCAGCTCTGCCATGGATGTCCCTGGGCATTACAGCGAAAATAGGCTTCTTTACCTAGATCCATATTTTGAAAATGATGATTGAAAGCTGAAGCAAAACCAATGGCCATGTTTACAGAAACTTGACCCATAGTTGCTGGGAACAAGTGTGGGGGAAACACTTCAACTACAAGATTGTCTCCTTGTAGGACAGAACTGAAGTCTGCTGGAGATGTGGATAGCACAGAATAGCCACAAGTTAAAACCACCTGACCCCCAGCACAGTGAATGACCGGTTCTCCATTAGAAGTAAAGTAGAAAATCAGCTGAGCATTGAAGCACTCAGCCTCTGCCACCTGCACCACAACTGGGCTGTGTTTCCATAACATTTGAACTGAACAGCAGTGGAATTGATACACAGGTCCCAGGCTGCCCACTGAGCTGTGATTCATTTTCTACATATTGGAGAAGACACTTGCATGCACCAGGACAAAGGTATTTGTTGCTTTTAAATGAGCCAAGCAGCACCAACTCAAAGCAAGCTTGGAGATATATCAGGAAGGGATTTAGGAGTGAATATGGAAAGACAGGGTTGAATGAGCTAAAACAACATGAGCGAAGACAGGTTGAAGAACTAGGGGTCCAGAAAGAACAACGTGTTTCAAACGGAGGAGTAGTCTTGCCTCCAACACTCCCATGGGCACCACGCGACCCTCCACACTCAAGGGCAGGGGGATTTTCAGAGACCCTAAAGAATCCAAATCAAAAATGCCACGCTTTTTGTTTCACAGTGTCCCAAAACAAGCAAAGAGTTTTAAAGCAAAAAGCCTTGGCATCATTTTGCATCAAAATGAAGCCCTTATAGCCAACCTGAAGGAGAAAAAAGAAGGAAAGATTTCATACAACTTAATCGTAAAAACTGCATTTGGAGCTAAAAGAACTTCTGAAATTTGGCAATATGCAGTGATTATGTTCAGTGTGTACCCTGGATGGGAGAGAAATTGTTGAGTCTGTTTGCTCATGCCCTTGTGAAGTGGCTACCCATATGTTCCTCACATTAGGAAGATATTTAATGTACGCCCTGGGCAAATACAGACTATGCAGTATCCTAAACAAGCAAAACCATCACCTGCAGAAGATGCTTATTTCTGCCTTCTTTTAAATTAAAAATAAATAAATAAAAGGGGGAAAAAAAAACAGAAACAAGCAGCTAGTTACAGTAAATTAAAAAGATATCTATCAAATCTCACTTATGGTAATATAAAGCTATTCCTGAACTTTAATTATTATGACGAACCGGTCTCCTGTGGCTTGTTCATTTCACGCAGCTAAAAAAAAATGTTAACAGCCTTCTAATTATATCAGTTTTCTGTGTAAAAAAGCTGGCTCACATTTATTACTCTGTCTAGGGAAGCTATAGATCATCTTGCCATTCACTTAATGCTTTTAATTTACATATCAGAAATACTAATAAGTGTGGCGTTATTAGATCATATTCCCTTTCGCTTCTAATCCCCAAAATGGTCCGTTTTGTTTAGTTACCACAATTAAATTAATTTATTTTTTCTATGGCAGAGTTTTTGATAAGGGCTTTTATCAGAAGTTTGACTGCATTAGGCTTAATAGGACATCTCTCATTAAAATAAAATGCAAAAGGAAAACATGTTTCATTAAAATCAGACAATGCCTTGGCCCCTCCTCTACCCCATTTTGGAGTCATTAGCATTTTTAATAGCAGATATAATTGTGCCTTTGCCTTGAATCAAAGCCACTATGTGGCTCTCTAGATTTGTCTCAAATTCAGTAATTACTTTAGTCTAGAAATGACCAAAGCAGAAATGGCTGAGAAGTTGCAATTGCCACGTTTTGGGTTTGTTTGCTATTGATTTACCCATGGGCACTTCTCCTGGTGGTCACAGCTTAGTACCAAAGGATTTGCTTTTCACTCCTTAGAGTATCAACAATATATTGCAATCATATCTACGATATTTCACGGCTTATGAGCAGCACACAAAAAGATCTGCCATACTCCACGGCTGGAGGACAAAGCATTTGACTGGAAAGGAACAGAGCTGCAGCCTGGAAAACCAACCTTTATATACACCTAAGAGGGAGAGCTCGTTCTGCTCTCCAATGGAAACAATACTGGATGATCTTGGGATCATCCTTGGTAAGGCGTCCAAAAGGACCTGGAAAATTCACAGAGTTTACTGAGCCAAAGAAAGCTCCTTTTGGACTGCCAAGACAGTGGAAAAGAGTTTCAGGGTAGATGAAATTTGAGCCTCTCACAGATAAGTAGAAACTGCTTAAAAATGAGACAGCAAACTCTCCTGGTAGGTAGCAGACAAGCTAGGGAAAATAAAATGTACTCTAATCAATGTTGTGTACACATCCCATCCATCATTGCCCGAACAGATTCAGAAAGTGATTTTATCCTAATAACACCATTTCAGCTAGGTTCATTCTTTTGTTCTTCCCCTGGCACCTCCTCAATTCTTCTCCTCCTCCTTTTCAGGAGGTTTCTAAAGTGGAAACTTCTGCTTAACCAGCTATATTGCTATTTCATATCCTCTTTAAACACATTTCTGCTCACAGTCGAGCTGACATTAGCTGCCGTAACAAAGCAGCAGTCCATATGCAAAGTTTGCTTGTTTGCACCATCCTGTCCTGTGCTTCAGCTCCAAGCCAAAATGCCCATATGGCCTCTGGAAAAAAAAGAAGGGGGAAAAATATAAGAGAAAAATGTTCAGTTGGTTCTGCTGGAAGTGAAGGAGTGTCAATACAGAAAGATTAAGGCCTTAGTTTAGCAAAGCTTTAAGTCTGTCTTCTGCTCTGTGGAGGCTGGGAATTGCAGAGCAGCAGCAAGTTCTTCAAAACTCCTCCGTCCTCTGCTCCAGGCACAACTTCCTTGGCAAGAGACCTCCAAGACCTGCTAGGATCACAGAGCATATGTCTCAGATCTGAGCAGCTCAGGCACATCCAGGAAAGGAAAAATGGCACACGGAGGTCACAATGCTATTTCTGTAAGTTCATAAGAAAAAAAAAAAATATATATATATATATATATATATATAAAATTTTTCATCAAGCTGTTGTCAAAGAGCATGCTTCATAAGCTGCTCATGTGTCATACACTTATGCAGAGGAGCTAAAAGACTTTTTGTGTGTGTGTGAAGATCAGTTTTAGGACTCAGATTTAAAAGCAAATCAGGGCAAGCTTTGAATTCTTATTTAAATAGCTATCAGCTACCTTGTCAAGATTCTGGCCCAAAATAATGCAGAAATCTTTTGAAACACAAGGTCCCAGACCTCTGGGTATTTCTGCTTTCAAGACAGGCTTACGGATGGTACCTTTTTAACTGCAGACCTGAGAGAGTCCCAGCACCAGGAATATTTAAGCAAGGCTGTAAATTGCTGCATGGGTTTCAGGGCCACGTTTGGGCAGTAGAACAGCAGCAGCACAAATGATTGCACGGAGGAAGCAACTGGCCAGCCCCCATGGAGAGTTCCTAGAGCAGATGTTCATACGGGATGCAACCATCTCCCATTGCACCAGGCAGATCCACGGTGCTCCGGCCCCACGTCTCCAGCAACGGGAAGCAGGAGAGAGTAGCACACAGTTCCTCAAACTCCACTGCTGCTGTCTGGGTTTATTACATCTACACATTTTACGGATCATCACTTCTGCAGCTCTGAACGGACACCATGCCGATCGCGGGAATGGGAAAAGCACGGAGCACACGCTGGAATCCTGGGGAGAAACAGGCTGGCGCATCCGCTTCTGCTGCCTCAGAGGATGTTCCAGGTCTGCAGGTTTAGTCAGACTCTGCTGTCTGAATGCCATGTGCATTCACAGTCCTGCTGTTGCCTGCATTCGCTCCTGAGCTGGGCTCAATTCTCATGTCCTTCCTGCCTGCCCAAGGTTTCTCTGTACACAACCCATGGTGTTTCTTCGAGCAAAGCAGACAGAAATATCAGCACTCAATTTACCACTGTGCCCTTGTTGCCTTACCTACAGGGCTCCTAGACTCAATTCTCTCAAAACAGACTTGTGGACCAGTAAATGTCCCTAATACATACATACAGCTTCACAAACAATTGATTTTTTCAGAGTGAAGCTGGAAAAAAAGTCACAATTATTTTTTTTCAGTTCAGGTCAGCCGAAATTTAATGCTTTTATACCCATGTTAGAAGGTCAGGACCTGTACCTTTTGAAATTCATGGTAAGAAAACATTAAAGAACAACAATTGAAAACAACAGTATATAGATATATTAAAAAAACAAACCAAAAAAAAAAACCTACACACTCTTAACACTTAATGTTACCAAAACTTAAAATTTTGGAAAGAGTATGAAAACCAGAGAATGGGGGACAATTGCATAAAATGAAGAACTTTAAGCAGATGAGCAGCAGAGCACATTCCTCTGACTCATAGTAAAAAAAACTATAGACCCAGCAATTGAACCTAAAAGAAACAATGTTTTAAGACTTTTTTGTGCTCTTGATTTATTTTGGACTCTGAGAAACTGGCTGACCCAAGGTACCTCTGAGGTCAAGAACTTATGAGAATTTATTTAAAAGATAATGACTAATTTCTGCAGCTGCAAAGATTTTCCCACTCTTTCCACCGTGAGAATTGCAGAGCCTTCCTTGGCAAATTCTAAGCTCAAAGAGGGCTCCCAGCTCAAATCAGGATTAAGAATGGTCTCCTGTACAGTACAGGCTATCAAAGGTGTAGAACAACTTCCTAGGCAAAGAGCACATTGGATTGGGGTGCCTCAATGCGCAGAGACTCTGGGCTCATAAATTGTACCCAGTAATAACAAAAGTTGGGATGGAGAGAGAAAAATAGAACAAAAGCACAAAAACAATCTTCTCCATCCTCAAAAATCAATAATAGAAGATGATAAATTACCAAAGAATAATCTAGAAGAGACTTTTTAGAGCAGAGAGAGCATAGTTTTCAGTATCAGAAGGAAGAGAGACCTGAAGGTAAAAACAATAAGCTGCAGATTATTGCAAAAAGGAAGGAAAGATCATAAATACTTTCAAGAATGAAGGTTACAGCAATACAAATGGTTGCATGGCATCCTCCACCACAGACTCCGAGTAATTGCCATCATCTGAAACAGGAGTTTCCTGGACTGTCAGTGGGAGACCAACATCTAAAGAACAGCCTGCGGGCTTGTAATTGTAAGAGAAAAATTGATCTTAGAGCAGGTAGGATAGACAAGCTGGGGAAGGAGCTAGAAAAGAGCAAAGATTAGTAACAACAGATCTATTTTGTGAGACACGGCACAGCATTGCCCCGCACTGCTCTCATTTAGCTGAGCGATGCAGGCACTGACTTCAGAAAATACAAACTTGTGCTTTAAAGTTGCTCTGAACTATCTATTAATTAGCATGCCCTAAATATACTGAGAACGCTATTACTTAATATGTGTTATTCTCCTCTCCAATCTTCTTTATATGAAAGGAGTTGGCTGGACTAATGATAGGATTGAGAAATGCCATCAGAAATGCCATCTGAAGATGCCCAGTTATACGTTTTTTTATTTAAATTTCATCAAAAGCCCTACAAAAGGGATGCCAATGACACAAGAGCACAGCCAAAGGCATTTGGCTTTCCTGAGAATAACTGTAATATTAAGTGCCTTGTTGGGTGTGTCTTTTGGAAACAAAAACAACTCATTGTGCTACTTTGGAAAGGGTCCTTCTCATCAGCATGCAACTCATTTTAAAGGGACGATTTAAAACAAAAGAAACATTATCTAATATTAAAAGTAACCATTAGAAGGCTCATTAATGCAATGCACTGAAGCTACGGTCTCTGCAACTCTATTGCATAGCTAAACTACTGTAATTAAACCATAGTTCCTCTGTGTTATTTAGCAGAGTAAATAATTACACCATGCCCCTGAGGTTTATTGCTAATTTGCAGCATCAGGCAGAAACCCCTGCTGTTCTTCCTAAACCTCCATATACAGGGACCACATACCTAGCGTGCCGTCCTGCTTACTGTCAAGGCTAGAAGGTTCATTTTGAGACCTGCTTGCAGATACCCACTGAAAACTTCACAGAGAAGGGTAGCACAGAAGAAAGAGAACAAGTAATTAAGAGAGATTCATTCAAAGGCACCGCCTTAGTCTGTAAGGGCATGAATTTAGTGCAGAGCTTTGTGCCACGCCAAAGGAACAGACCACTTTCTGCTACACATCAGCAGGTAGAACTGTTAGCAGATGCCAACTTTAGTGTGGTTTGGCTCGTTTTCATGCTCCTTCCTGTGGCAGCAAGGAAAGAGCTGTGTGCTGCACTATATACTTTGAATATAAACAAAAGGAACCACTACCATCCCTCTGTGTTGCTCTGGTTAAACTGAGACTCCTTATCAGCATCTACTGTGCTCAAATATATGTATACAGACATAGTATGTCAAAGAAAACAGGGATCCAAGTATGCATACATGCATATATATGTATATAAATATACAATCTTGCAATGCACAGCATTGCTTATTGCTATGTATCTTGCAGTCTTCATGGTAAAGCAACATTAGTAATGTTATGGGTATTGCAGAGAGCTCATTAGAAGCAGTGAGATATACTTTGCACATTAGGAAAGAGAACACAGGTCAGTCTGACAAGGATTTGGGGATCCTTCAAAAAGAAAGAAAGAGAATTGCCAGATATTTTTATGTATATACTATGGTATGCCATTATTTCTTTTAGGCAATACATTCTCAGGTTGACATTCCAACATAAGCCAAGAGCTTAAGGATTTATTTTTGCTAGAGGAAAAATATTTCCACTAAAAACTCGAGTCTAAAAGTAAACAGAAATAGTGGCAGGTGACGCTGCAAAAGGCACCCTGTAAAACCTGAGGGTTTCTACAACTGCTATAAGTCCTATGGGTCTCTGCATCTCTTTAAGGCTAATTAGCAACACTGATTGAACTTTGAGCTCAGAGTGACTCCTGAACACCAAGTTTTTACACCTCAGGGCACTGTCCTGACTTTTAATACATTTACTCAAGCTGAAAAACAACAACACTGTCCTAGCAGTCCAAAATTTGAACCTCATGAACTCCTGCGCCAGAGCTGTTGAGGCCTCTTTATTCCCTAACAAGAAATAACAGAACACAGGTTGGCAAAAGGCCATGAACAATCTTATTTATTTCACAATATTAACTTATTATATTATTTCTTACAAAGCTGGCATTTAATTTAGTGAATCACTGTTCTCCATAGCTGATTTTTTATGTACCACACCACATTTCTTATGGTGTCTCAATCTCACCTCCCTTTGCTTTTCCTTCTGGCAATTAATTTACTGAAATACAAGAATTGCTACTTATATCTTATGGTTAGACTCTGATAACTAAAAGTCCTCCACTATGTTATTTTTAAGAAGCTGCTTATTTAGCCTTCAGTGAATTGCTACATGTATAACACGATTTGATCATGTATCGTGATTTGGAAGATAAAATATTGCCAGTGTTACCATAGGGCAAGACACTAAATTGACTCAGAGACTTCCCAATACAGAGGAAAAGATGAAGTGAGATTGGAGGTGACCTACTGAATCAACCAGGTTATTCCTTATAATTATCACACAGTATTAGTGCTGCTGTAAGCTGTTTTAATAGTGGTTGTTTACCTAGTGTCCCTCCTGCATTGAGAAGCTCGCCCCAATAGTCTTAATGGCCATTGGACTATGATAATTTTTATATTTTGACCTCTGTGGTCAAAATATAGCACAAATCTCCCAGAAAGAACAAAATGGCTTTATAATATAAAAATGCTTTCCAATCCTAACAACTCATGGAAACAGCTGACACTTCAAAATAACTTGAGAATTTAATTCTTTCTATTTTAGATGCAGAAAAATGCACCTCTCAAGAAAAATCTCCATTAAATACCAGCCCCAGCTATCTCCTATTTCAGGTCAAACCAGAGCCTGTTAGAAGACTTGTGTGTGCGCTGTTTGTATTACAAGAACAAACTTTAAATTTTGTCCAAGGAAGGCTTGTAAATGCTCAGCCGTGATGCCCAGGAGAAATAACCATGAGCTTGCAGACAAAGTACAGGTGTTAGCCCTTTCCTAAGCTGGATCCTCTATTAAAACATGATTCCTGACTTTTTCCACCAAAGGCCTAGTCCAAGAACACAAGATTCAGTGGAAGCTTTTCCATGGGCTTTGCCAAGGTTTGGTTTAGGCCCTTTGGGAGGGTTGCTGCTACTGTTGAGAAAGGAGAGACCTTCATGGATTATAAACACAGTCAATGGAGCCATAGAGCTGTCTCCATACTCTGGTGTCCTTAAAACTGTTCAGTATTTGCTATGGCTAAAGTTCTTCCCAAAGACACCAAGCCAGGTGTCGTTTAATGGTATTTCTCCCTTTCTAATGACTATTTCAGGTCTCAGAAGGGAAGTTCCTCACCGACCAGTCAATGAGGTTCACAGACGCTGCTGCACCCAGGAAGCAGCAGCAGCGGGACATAAAACTCTCACTTCTACAGCAAAAATTGAGTATTCTCTATTGGTCATAAAAAAAAAAAAAAAAATCCTAGCTACGAAGCCTGGTCTCTGGGGCCTGCAGATTGCCTGCTTGCCTTTTACACCCTTCCCGTGCACGCCAAGTGCCCAAATCCATTACGCTGACAACACCGTGCATCACTGTGATAGCGTGAGTCAGAGTGGCGATTCCTGTGACCACGACAAAGGCAGAGTCCCATCGATTGGTGCGGGGCTCCCTGTTCGAAACCATAATTTCAGAAGGATACTTGCCTTAAATCTTGTTACTCTCTGCTTTAGGTCTAACCAAACTTGCACGTTTACCAAAACCAGTAGCTTGTTTGATAGTCTCATTTTAATGGGTTTGCCTGTATTTCAAGACCCAGCCAACAAAACAGAACAAAAACCCTCCATGAGGTGTTTCATTCAGGGCTTCTTCCTTATTCTTTAATTACCCAGTCTTATGAGGCCCAGGACAGTGTTTGAATCTTGCACGTTTTCCAAATGAAGGTTGTGCTGTTCTGCTCTAGATTAAAATCTGAGCGTGCAGGTACTTCACTTCTAAAGCCCTTTTGACATACTTGGACATGGGCCAAAGGGTTAGCTTGGCACAGAGAGGATGGAAGAAAGGAAGGAAGGAAGGATGGACGGAGGGGGTAAATCAGCAAAGCTGGGCTCCAGGCTTTGGATCACAGAAACTACAGACCCCAGCAGGTATGGATCCAGTGCCTGGGATGACTGCTGGCCAGCACATGCTTAGCTGACACGTCAGGTAAGCCTGGCTACAGTAGTGACTGAAAGGGCTATCACCACTAACCCACTGTAATACATCTTCCTTCACAATGCTAAAGAAAAGGCTCAGATTTCTCCTGGTTTTGTCCTTTCCTTGTCACCATCTCCTTCGGCTCACAGTGTTCTGTCTATCTTAGTAGACAGATACACGGCAGGGAAACATCTGGCTATGAACATCTGCAGACTACTGCAATAGCAAACTGAAAGAGGCAAAAAGAAGGTCACCTGAAATCCTGTCCTAACTGGATTTACTATCAACAATGTGGACTATGCATTGCACACAGGACATGAAGTAAAGCATAGTTTACTGCTTTACACCTGGTACCTATTCATGGTGCTCATACAGTTTGGCAAATACCAATATATAACACTAAGAAGAAAAGAATGAGGTTCTCAAATTACCTAAGCCACTCACTTTCAGAATAAACGTTAAAATAGCAAAAGAGGCAACTTCTTCAATGGGTCTTAGCTGGTATTCAGATAGAAGACACCAGCACCACTGAATCCCAGTGCCTATGGAACATATAGCATGAAAAAATCCTACACCACCGTTGATGGCTGCATCTGTGAGGGGGTTGTAGGACTGCTGCCCAGGTCTCAACGGAGATCCCAAGTATTTCACAGCCCTGAGCCTCCCATCTGTTCCCAGGAATGGGATGAAGGATCTAATTAAGGTGAGATTAACACAGTGGGCTGGAGGTAGCACAGTACCTGCTGTGGAAAATTACCCCTCAGCAACTCACCAGAGGTCTTTGAGCAGGTTAATACAACAGTAGCGAGCGGCGAAAGGGAACATAATTTTCCAGAAATTTTTGACAACTTTCCTTGTAATGGAACAAAGGCTCTGTCCTTAGGGAAAGCAACACTACAGCCTTAGTTCAGGAGGAAAACTAAAATTTAATTAAAGATACAAATTCACTGTCACCCAGTACTATGGGACATTTGCTGATAAATGAGGAATGATGCACTACCAACCCCCTATCCCCAGTGAGAAGCCATAAATAAGACACAAATAAGGGCTTAATGGGCCTTTCTGCCATCTTGCTGCAAACTTCAACCAGAGTTAGTTGCAGGGTATTTTCTAAAAGCCTACTCGAGTTTATCTGCATATTTAGGCACAAGCAAAAATCACCTGTTTTACAGTGTTCTCATTATCACTTCTGTTTCTAAGGATATTTGACACTTAGGGTGAGTTGAAACTTCCCTGTAGAACTGAAGTCAACACCTAAAACTGATGTGTTAGTCAGCCTTAGCTGAAGACAAGGTCCAAGCCCAAAGAAAATCCAGGGGTGCTGCCGTCTGTCTCTCTGACAGACATAGAGTATTTCCCCCAACACATGATTTAACTCTCCACAACTATCGTGCAGGTCCCTTGCAAGAAAGGCAGGTGTCAACGCTTCCACCTAACGATTAGAAACTGAGGCACAGAGCGTGAGCGACTTGGCTGGAGCCACCAAGGGAGCATCTGGTCCAGCAGGGAGCTGCTGCCCGAGCGCCAGGCAAACAGCCAAACTCCTGGAACGGCTTCTGCAGGAAAGATTCCCAGATGGAAACAAGCCACGAACACAAGGACACCCTAATTACAATTAAAAAGGAATCTGCTCGGAACCAAAATAGGCTAGCCACGAACAACACACCGTTAACCCATTGCAGCAGGATCCTACACCATGCAAGTGGGGTCCTACCATGCGGAAGGGTTTTGGAAGGTGGCTGCTGCTATCGTGACATGGGCTGAGGGCACAGCACCATCCAAGGGCCTGGCTGCAGGGCTCCAGAGGGTCCCTTGCAGGGCCAGATTCTTCTCCATACCCTTTCTCTCAAAGCATCCAGAATTTGGCTGTTGCTGGAGCCACCACATCAGCCTCAAAACAGAGCTCCAACCTGCTACAGCAAAGCTAATCCTAGCATTTCTTCTACCCCACCCAGTCACATTTTTCTGCAAATACTCTAGTTAACTCTAGTGAAATCCCCCCTGCGCTTTCCTTTTCTAAGGGCGCATTTCAAATTTTGATTTGTTTTACTCACTAAGCACTCCTGGGCATTCCCAGCAGCTCCTCTGGCTGACAAGGCTTATCCTTGTCGCCACTTTGTTGTGTTTTACAAATAGGGACCCAGCAAAACCCAAGGCACCGTTTAACACAGCGTGCATTAGTCTTTCTGCTCGGCACACGCTCCCACGCTCTCTACCACAGAGCTACACGAAACGGTCCCTCCAGGCAACGTGCTCACTCAGGAAGGATATTAACCACCCCCCAGCAGCGTCGTGCGACTGAAATCCCTACAATCCCTGTAGTTTAGTGCACAACAGTGGTTGTTGGGCTGGATTGCTGCTGACACTGTGTGGAGCTTCCCGATCGCATCCTGTCTTGGGGCAGCAGGATGCTCCGTGCGCTGCTGGACCACGGACACAAACCTTGGCGCGTCCCTGGGAGCCCATGGCTGTTGCGCCAGCACAGAGACAAGGAAATTGAAATAATTCCCCATGTGAGCTTGTCCTAGCCGCAGGACTGAGCCCATGGATAACAAGATGAGCATTCAGCTCACCGGGAGACATAATATCCCCAAAGAAAGGGACTGTTCCGTGAGGTGTGGGAGCTGTTGAGGAGATTCCCTGTCACAGGCAATGGGCAAACAAAGAAATGCAAAGAAAGGAAAGCAAGATGAGAATCCTGGTGCTGCTGATCTCCCGCAGTGGGAAAAAGGACTAAAACCATGTGCATTCATGAATTACAAGAGAGCTCTTACTCCATTTTTATCCTCACTTTTCTGTGCAAGAGTATTTTCACCGGTGCAGGCTCTTAAACACTCAGAAAAAGAGGGAAAATGGTCCTTTCCCAAAACCTTTCAGTAAGTTCTCCATGTTTGAAAATGTATTTTGTCAATTCAGATACTGTGCTGAGCTTTTGTTGGAGGAGAAAGGCAGCCTCAACCTTGGGGTTCCCCCAAGTGTCTTCTGATGCACCCCTGAATCCAAACAATGGAAAACTCTGCTGCTGTCTTGCAAGGGAAAACACAACCAGACTCCAGAGCCAGGGCTGGTGCAAGTTCACGCTCAGATGCTGAGAGCTTTGCTGCAAAAAGCCCAGTAGCCTTCGTTATTTTCACTAAAATCAATTTTCAAAGCATTTAATGAAGTGATAGTAAGACCTTTCCCAGTAGCTCTGCTTCAAAATTCAGTTCGGTAGCATATTCATTAGCATCTGTCACATTATGCTGTGGGATGCAGTTTACTCCATGAGTGACAGAATGTTTCAAGTCACTACATGCAGGTGTGTGACAAACAAAATCAGTGTAATCACGAACTTCAGAAAATGGCTTTTAATGTTATGTTTATATATATAATTCTGCTAAATTACCGAGGCAGGATATAGATGTATTTTACCTTTATACAACTGCCTGGAAATCCCAAAATTGCAGGTATGAAAGTGGAACTTTACCCACATTTTCCTGTAAAGATATAATGTAAAATGTAAAGATGGGTCAAGAAGCAAAGTGGCATTCCAAATATCTGCAATAAAAAGGTATCCAACTGCCTAAAAATCAGTTGTGGGAAAAGGTTTCAGAAATATTTAAGTAATGCTTAAGTGAATGCATTCTCCTTCAGACAGGGAAATATTAGCCATATAAAAATTCTCACCTAGATCCTTAAAATTTAATGGAAAGATTTTTCAGGGGAGTCCGTGAGGAATTAGCTGCTTGGCCTCTGTAAGTGCTGCAGAAATCATCTCCAAGCACCTTGCCCTGATCTGCCCTGATCACGGGATACGGAGCGTTTCATTGCTTGGTCACTAGCTCAAATCTCACATAAAGCGACGATGTCCAGGAGTCATCAGCGCCAAACGAGGGCTGCTTCCCTTGGGAAAGGAGCTAAGAATCTTCCTCTAGTTTGCACCAAGTCTTATCCATATCATAAAAGTCCCTGCCGTGTTCAGCACCACGTGGCCCCTTCCCGGCAGCCTCACGGATATTCCAGGTAATCCCACCAGGTCGGCGGATAGGAGCTATTTTGCACCACTTCTGTTTTCTGTTACGGTAAGGGCAAAGGTATTTTTAGTCCTTCGTGTAGACAGACTCGGACCCTTAACAAGCATTAAAAGGAAAAAAAATAAATCACATTTGCAACTAAAAATAAAATGCCATTTCATTTGGCAGCTGTGTAATAGTGATTTTATACAGAGCTGTTAAAAAGTAAAATTCACAGAGGAGAAACTGCTGACTGCTGCTAAACTGCAAAATTTTTAAGTTTGTTGAGGTAGGAACATGTCAATCTTTTATATGTCTGCAAAATGGCATGAACACCTATGGCTTTCTATAAATCAGAGAGAGAATGATATAAAGCAAACAAGAGTTTGTGGATCTTATCTCTTCAGCAGATTTTGCCCTACGGTTAAGGTAGCTTACAAAGCAATAATGAAATATTATCAGCAAAATAAAGTTTTAGTGACTTTTTATTCTTAACAGTATTTTTCTAGCACCATGTCAATAGAAGCAGAGCTTCATCTGGGACCAGAAAGTTCTGATTTGCATATGTTATCACAGAAAATGAGATTTTATTCTACTCGCGCTTTCAGAAACACTGAGCCATGCATAAGATCAGATCACAAAATTAAAACAATTTATTGTACTGGAAGTCTTTTCTGTTAGCTTTGGCCAAGTTCCCAGTTCAAGCGATTAGTGAAACCACGGAAATACTAATTAGCAGTGCAGGGATCCTCCGAACCTACAGTGTTTGTGTTCATGGTGTATTAACAAGCAGACTGACCAAGCTCATGCTAAAATTACTGCCTGCTCCATCATTAATTGCCAAGACAGGAAATCAAATGGCCACTTGCACAGGATGGTAATTTATGTCCCAAAACACGGACATCCTCCCTACCACAGCGTGCACTCTGACAGTGCCTAAGGAATGAAAAAGCAAGAGTCCTCCTTTGCATCAGCAACACGAAAAAAATCATTAATCAGACCTTGCACATGCATGAGCTCACCTTAAAGATTCCTCCAAATTTAAGTGTTGTCACAGAATCGGACTTTTTCCTTTAAATGCAAGCTCATTTCTTCTTTTCAATCACTTAGCTTCGGGAGTCAGTGCCTTAGAACATAAATATCTCAGGGCACACAATAAAAACTGCAAGAGCTGCCAATATGCCTCACTATTAAAATTTAACAAGACTCTACTGTGCATCAGGGTACTGGCACTGTCTTAATATTTTATGGTGAATAAGTGGAACTGCAGCTGCAAATAACTTTTGAGCACCTAACCCGCACAGAGCCTACATACCACCCAAGTCATTCCCGTAGAGCACTTGGAAAACCTATAGAAGACTCCAACCCATTGCCCAAGGGGCCGGTCTAGAGCTGGGAATAACCTTAATCCAGACAGTTCCAGGGTCTGGACTGCAGAATAGTCTTCATTGTACAAGGTACCATTTTGAATCATTTTGTCTCACCCAGAGACCCAATTGAAGTTCTATTTAAAAGAAGATTAAGTGAGGTACAACATGAGGAAAGGAGTAACTCTAGACTGGCCCAGCCTTTGGGGTATAGTCTGTCTCTAATGTCACACGTTATCAGCACCAAGCATAACATTTGCAGGTATTAACAACATTAACAAGACATTAAAGATGGTTGGTCATCAGGGAAGGTGTCTTCCTGCACGTCATCAGATGAAGAGCTTTTTTCTGAGCTGCTGGCATAAATTCAGAGACTTCACACATTATCTCACAGAATTAAGTGACGCTACATTCACTACAAAACATGAGATCTGCAGAACAAGCACTTTCCACTTGCAAAAACTGCTCTGGAAATGACAATCTGATTGGCAGCTCCACCGAAAATGCCCCAAAACGAAGGAAAAGGCTCCTCCGAGCCCAGGTCCTGGCCCTGCCACATCCAAACTGCACCACGCTGCATATTCCAGAAGGCATCTCCTACACGATGGTTTCACAACCTACACAGTTGCCAGGAATAGAAAACTACATCAGACTTGAGCAATTAAGTTCTTCTGTGCTATATAAGCTGTAGAAGAACCATACAAAGAAAATAGCAACACAGAAAATGAACAGAATGGATTAGAGGCATCAGCATTAGCAGATAAAAGAGTTTCTTTTTTCATTCAGTAATATATTCAGAGGAATAAAGCTGGTGCTGACAATGAAAAATGTAACAAGAGGGACCACAAATAAACTTGTAGTTAGCATTCATTTCATTACAGACTCCCAAATTCAATTTTGCATTCATATTTCATAGGACATTTCTACCTAGGTCACAGACCTATTCTGGAATTTGGGACCAATATCAACCTTTAAATTGAATTGTATTTGTTAAAGAGGACAATGGGAGTTATGAGAGTCAGGCATGGCAAAAAAAAAAATGTATTGTTGCTTTTGTACGTGAGGTGTTAGTCAAAAAAGGGAATAAACGGGGGCTTTTGTGTGTTGCTCTGCTCTGTTAAAGAAAAAAAATTCTTATGTATAGAACTAAAAGGTATGAGAATCTAATCAACTACTCACAGCAGGAACCCTAAAGTACCACTTACGGTGTACAGGAGACTGACACATAATCACGGCTGAAAGGGAATTACAGCTCCCATCACATCAGCTCTGCTGATCTCTGCTGGAGCTTGGGGGCGGAGGGAAGTCCAGCAGACAGCCCCTCATCAAATAAATAAAAACGTAAGGACTAACCAGCGGCCAAGCCAAAAGCTTCGGGGATTCGCTGAATCACAGGAGGCAAAAGCACAAATTGTCCCACTGCAGGTGACCAATTCCTTGTTCCCTTTAACTGCTTCAATAAAACCCTGCTCCTGCCCTCCAGTTCTCCAGCTCTTCATGTTCTACATACATATACACATATACATTCACACATATATGCATATAATAACAACAAAAAAAGGCCACAAATTTTTTTTCTTCTATAAAACACAAAGAATGGGGCTCTCTGGTATTTTAAAATGCTTGAGTAGGGAATAAATGCCTGGGCATCTCCGAACCAACAGAAATCTGCTGGATTTTGTCTTTACCAGTCTTTTTGGAACATGCATATGTAGCTTGGGGCAGCACTATATGCAAAACACAAGTAATAGACACGAACAGTTGCACTGACAAGGCAGGAGGGGACCCCAGCCCCGCGTGTGACCTGTTTTGCTCCGCTGCTAAGCCCCTGCAAAGAGCAAAATGAGGCCCTGCAGGCACGCAAGCCTTGCAATCACCTCTGCACCATGCTATGAGCCCCTTTACCCAGCTGGAGCGAATATTCCAAGGAATACAGGACCTGGAGGGGAAAGCACTGTTGGTTGCTACCACCAACAGGATTAAAGTGGCTTTTTTTGTTATATATATGAGAATCCTCTTCATAGAGGCCAGACACTGATATTACCCCTGATGATAGCATCGTTTCATAAAGCTTTGGATACAGTCAATAGAAATGCTTTTGTGAGATGGTGAATATACTGTGATGAGGGCTTGAACTTCTCCTTTCCTGTCTCCTCATAATGAATGAGAAAAAATAGATGTTCTTGTGTGCGTGTGCTGAGGAACAGAGCATCTGTATCCGTCTAGATCACATGCTGGATTGTGACAGCAGGGTGCTATTTCATGCACGTAAATAAGGGGCAAGTTTTCAGTCTTAGTGGCCACTGAGCAGCCCTCAGTCTAATATCTAGATTACTTACCTGATTTGAAAAGAGGACATTAGGAAAAGAAAAATGGAAAAAAAAAAAAAGTCTGGAAGCAAAGGCATACAAAACAAGGTGGGAAGCTGCTCTTCAGCTTAATGAACTTCAGCCAACAGTCTTTAATGAAGTCTCTAAGAGTCTGGACCTGAACCAAACACTGAGACCTTCTGAAGACAGTGTCCTACCCATGCACTCAGTGCCACAGCCAATGCCAGACAGGAAAGACTTTTTGGAATCTGGCCATAGTGAGAGCCAACAATTGCTTAACAAAACACACAGCTCTTTGGACTCAAAAACATTCAGTATATATAGAAAAGAAGAGTAAGGATGGAAGTAGCTTTCCTTAAGAAATGTTTTTAAATTTATATCCTTTCCACACAGGTAAAAACTCTTGTCCTTCTGGAAACTACAAGATTCAGCTTAAGAGAGCCCAGGGGTGAAGCATTCAACTTGCCACATGGGAAAACCTCCCTCACACCTATGAACTACCTGAGCTACTATTTTTAGCTGTGACATCTGCACTACAGCAAAAATAAATCCCTATGAACATGTTTGCAGGAGTTCTGGGTAGGTTATAAGGATGACAGTCATCAAAATACTTGGTTTATGCCACGGGCTTACATTCAACTAAACCATGTCATAAAGCAAGCGAAAAGTTGTTTTAGTCTCAGGTAGCAGGAGCACCTGATGCAAATTTTTAACTCTATAATGATATGAAAAGAGAATCTAAAAGTTTCCAAGAAACAAAGAAACAATCTCACTTGATTTATTACTTCTCTAATTCAGATGTCTCCATCTGAGGTAGCCCAGCAGTTGTTCTACATATTCAGTGCAGAGATAAGGCATTTCTGCTGCGCTATTTTCTGGCCTGTTTTAGGTATTGCCCTTGAGGTGAATCACACCTGGAAGCCCTCCAAGGGGAGGCAGGTACATCAGAGCCAAGCATTTCCACCATTGACACCCAAGTGCCAAATCATTCCGTGATTCCCACTCGAAGGCTGAGAGCATAGGATACAAAATCTAATTTATGTCACTATTGTACAGAACAATTTTCTGCCAGAAGAAAACTAGAGAAATTCAAAAATACAAAGAGGACAAAGGGCTTAAAATGTGTAAAATAACCCCTCTCTCATGCTAGATGCTTTGGAAAGCCCTTGAAATAAGTTATCTCCTCCTACGATGTGTTTGGCCAGCAGGGAATCTCTAGGTGGTGTTCACTGGATAAATAACAGTCTTCATTATTAAGGCAATTAAGGCATTCACAGCCAACATGTTCCACACTCATCATTATCATTTTCATTAAAAAGAAAGGGGAAAAAAAAAAGGAAAGAAAAAAGAAAAAAACATTATCTTCTTTTCCTTTATGGCAAGGCTTGGGAGTGACAGATGATCCATCAGTTTATCTGCTGATTTTTAATGACAGCATTTTGCATTCATTATTCCCTACTTAAATCACTCTTTTAAAAAAAGAGGAATAACTTATTTCCTCCTCTTGTCACTGAAGAAATTAAATGGTACACCATTAAGAAGACTGCTTATCTGACAAAAAGAAACACCAGCCATGCATTTAGAAGACCCAGCCTGGAAGAAAATTGTCTAAAAGGGAGGCAGAAAATAGGAATCTCCATCTCCAAATATCCCTACTCTCCATTCATGGCCGAGACCAATAACTTCTAGATTTAAACTAATGCACCAAGAACTCCTATGAGACAAAACTAAGTATTCTCTTTGCTTATGCAGTGCTGAGTGCATCCTCAGCTAAAGAGCTGAAGCATGTTAAGCATCCCCTGATGCAAAACACCCTTGCTCTTGACTGATGGCACCAGGGATATTGGTTTGGGGAGAAGGGATTTACAGAAGGTGCTTCAGATCCTCAGTGCAGGCTAAGGAAGCCCATCAGAATCCCAGCATCTTCACGTGACACCCACAGAAGAGTAAATCCCAAAAAACATTCATTCCAAGAAAATTGGACATGTCCTGCTACGCTGTGGAGTCCCACCAGCCCAAGGCCTTTTAAAGAATCAGAAGCAGTTCATTAATTAGACCAATAAAAAAAAGGAATTTCTGCGAGATCAACTATCGGCAGTTGGTTTTTAGGAAAGCTTTTTCGCTAAAGGTTTAGCGATTTGCCTTAATAACTGCAATATTTCACAGCAAACTCCTTAACAAGTATCCTGGGAAAATCCGCATGGACCAAACTGCAGAGAGAACAAACAGAGGTAGCTTTCAAGTACCTGTGTGCAGGATCCCACAGGCAATATGTCCAAGTTTATTACAAAACAGTGGCCTACATTTGCAGCCAGGGACTAGGGGGACGTAACATCTCTTATTGCAGCCCCAGCCGTAACAAGGTGGTGAACAGTCCTCAGACAAGCTGCTCCTTCAGACTGGGAGACTGCCATACGTGAACGTATTCCTCACTATTTTATCTTCTAAGTTATGGTCACAGATGAGGAATATTGGGGGAAAACAACTGAAAAGTATTAACTAAAGTAAAAATTAATTTCTGCAAAGTTAATGCTGGGATTTCACACAGGGTAATCAAATAAATCAAGGGAAAATATTTAATATTTGCCTGTCTAGCAACAGCTCCTCCTCACAACAAAATGAGTTTAAATTTTGGCTAGAAGCCTAATAAATGAGCTTTCAGTTTTGTACTTTAACGCACTGGCTGTTACGTAAGCAAGTCAAGAGATCTCAGATGGATTCCAAACACGCGCTGGAGGCTCCATTATCAGGCAAACTCATAAATCAGTAAAGGTGGGAATTAAACATACCTCAAACCCAGGCTCCTCAATTTCGCATTCATGAATTTCTTCCAGTCCTATTACATAAAGACCAATCCTATTATGGACCTTAAATCTATGTACAGCTGCTGAAAAAGTAAATTCCTTCACAATATTTCCAACGCACCGAGAAAGGCTCTATATTACAGAAGAGTTCAATTATTGATTTCTACGGTATTTTCAAATCCAGCCTCTCATTACATATATAACATGGCTTACCATCAAGATATATCTTCAGCATAGTGTTGTCCCTAATTGCTGGCTGAGTACCTCCTTTATCGTTATAACCACCTCAACAGAACTGAGGTAGGTACTTAAAACCAAGTATGCACTTGAGTGGCTCCCTACATACTCTTCTGAATCCAGAGTTGCTTAGATCAGTGTACACCTCATACAAGTCTCCTAAGATATCAAGGGAGAAGAAAAATAAACTGAGTCCTGTATTTTTGCCCTTGTGCTTTTTAGTCAGAGGATCTGTTACAGGAGCAGTGAAGCAGCAGCCAGTCTTACTTAGGCTTTCTCCTTCATCTTCAGGTCTCAGCTAAGCATAGCAGGAATATGTGCATGTATCTCCATGGCAGTAGAGGCAAGATTCAGAAATTTGCCAAAACTACAGATTTTTGTCATAAGTCTCCTATAGTAACTCATGTGCTATCGTCTGCATGAACATTAACACACGTTGCATGGGAAATAACAGATAGACTGGTGGGGATTGAACGATGCCCACTGACTCCTCAATATGTCATCACTCCCTTTGGCATCCAATATGGGAAAACCATGCAAACGCCACTGGATGAATAACTGTTTCCACAGTCACTCGCTCACTCAGCATGCATTTGAAATTTGCTCACAGCCTCCCCGCTCTATTCTCACAGTCCTAATTACGCAAACTACCCTACCCTGAAATTAAAGTTTGCCAACTGTTACATCAATATTAAGATTCACATGTAGGAATGATGTATCCAAAATGAAGCTAATTAGGTCAAATTAAAAAACAAGACTCGTTTCAGAATGATTGGACCCATATTTCAAAAGAAACATCATTCAGAATGCCTGGATTTAGTATGATCTAACCTCTTCAGTAGACTTCAGGAATGCCAGTAGGTTTGCAATGAGGTTCTGTGGACTAGTCTTGCAAAGGGCTTAGACCACTTCTTGGGGCTGATTGCTCAACAGCCTATTTCACCTAACAAAATTATATCTGTTCAAAAAGATATCCTTGGGCCTTAATAAATGTCCCATACCAGCACAAAGATGGGATAAGAAGAGTCACTGTGTTACTGTCTTCTTGGACTCGTGAAATGGGGCCAGGAAGCAATTATCCGGACTACCAATTGGTAATCCTTGTGACCCATCTCCACTGGGCACTTCCCCAAAGCAGCAGTGAGCCTAACAAAGTTTGAAGCAGAAAAAGCTGCCAGGCCAGGAGAGAATTCATGTAGTTACCAGGCTATTAGGCTCCCTCCAGGAGAGGGCAATTTCATTGTCCCTGGCCGTGAATGAAAAAAAGCTCCAGAAATTATATATTCCCACTTGATCCTAGAACTACAGCTTTCCACGCTAAGTGGTCCTTCCTACTGTTGGCAATTTATCTATTATTTTTGTCCTCTGTAAGCTACTGTGAGATGTCAGCGCTTTTATTTTACAGAAACATTTCCAAGGAGGCTTGCATTCTTTTATACACAGAGGCATACATGTAAAGAATAAAGGCTAGTTAAAAATTCTTGCAACTCACGTTTTCTTTGTAACTCTGTTAAGCCATTTATGCTTGAAAAATACATGTGGATGCTTCTCACTGGAACACTCCTCACACAAAGGAGAACACACTCCACCACACATAATAGGGGTTCACAACCTTAAAACTGGCCTATTAAGGACAAAACTCTCTTGAGCAATGGCTCAAGGGACAGTACTGTCTTGGGGCCAGAGACCAAACTCCTGCAGGAACTGGAGACCATCCCCATTCTGCATTCCAAGGGCATTTCTTTGTCCATGACACCTCTGAGATAAGCACAGCAACAAGTGTCTAAGCACTGGGAGGAAAGAGCCGGGCAGTTCATCATGCTGCACACTCAGCAATTCCCCACAGATGGGAAGAGCTGCACAGATGGGTAGGACCTGCCCTACAGGACAGATGCTACCCAGTGACTTTCCTGGTCCTGAATTTGGGGGCTTGGCATCATCCTGTCTCTAAAGAGTCGCTTTAGTCCCGGTCCAAACCTCACTGGGAAGTGGGAGCCTATGAACAACATGTAAGCACAGGGAAGCTCCCCATGGAGCAGCACACATGCACGCGTGCGTATACAGAGTAAATCTCTTCTTTTCCTTTTCATGCACTTTCTTCAACTGCATTATCAAAAAGCAGTTTTAAATACAAGCTTACAGGACTACTAAAGAGGTGAATTTATAAATGTATTCCTAACAAAACACTCTGGAAAGCTTTAATCTGTGAATTGTGACAACCTTGGACAAAATGGATTTTTAATAGAATATAATGTAAACTGCCTGAAACATTGTGATAAGGATTTTTTTCTTCTTTATAAGTTTTGCACAAAAAGGCATGATGCACTCTTCATGAAAGGAGGAAAGGTCTTAATTTAAAGCATTTTAATGAACACTCAATCTGCGAGAGGAAATATGAGAAATGGAGATGAAAAACTCATGATAATGGTAACACTGTGGAGAGGAGAAGGAGAAAGATTAGAAAAGTAAGCAAATTTGAAAGGGCTCCAGGAGATAACACCAGCTAAAAGGGATAAAGGGTGGATCATGAGCACGAAGCAACCCAGAGCCGCTGCTCTCCTTGCTGGCAGCATCAGACTTGTCGGCCCCTTGGGGCTCTTATCAGCATCACGCGCTGGAGAAGGTTGTGCCATCAGAATGGGGACCACATCTCTGCACTAAGGACGTTGCCACCATGGTGGCCAACTCGGCAGCCTCCACATGGGCTCAGCCCCAGCTCACCCTCCCTTCCCACTTTTCCTTTCCCAGAAAGGAACAATTGGCTTCCTTGAGGTAGGAACTATTGTGCTTACTAAGAGGTGCTGCTCCACAATGAAGGAGATGGATCCTGCACTCCTTGTTCATACACGAGGTGCTATAACGAAGCTCCTTGAATTAGTAAGAGGAGGAACGGAGGAATCTGGTCTAGTGATGGTTTTGCTATGCTGACCTTAACCGAAACAAGTTCACGTCCTTGTTGATTTAAATAAAGCAGTTGAACTTCTAATGTTCTTCAAAAGAAACATGAGTGCCTCCATTATGACCGAAAAAAGCAAATTAAAATAAAGATCAAAGCTAAATATTTACTCTAAGCACTACAATATTTGCAAATCTGGAAATGATCTTTCAGCAGTTTCTATTTGCATACTTTAATTAATCCAAAAATATTAAAACTAATCTCACAAAAGAAAGGGTCATATTATTAATTAACTTGAGACGTGTTGCTTTTATGCAATTTAACAGTTCAACACAAAGCAAAAAGCAGTTTTTATTAAAACTAAGTTACTGTGACAGGTATAATTTCATGGATTAGTGAAACCACACACAAGGCAATAAGTTTCCGTGTCCTCCTCCTCTTTTTTTTGGTCTAACTTAAAAAGAAAATCCCAACCAAGTGTCTATAGACAGTTTGCTTCCTCTGCAGCACCCACCATCTCAAAACTTCCTTGAACCTCAGCATTTTGCTTTCACCCTGGTGTCTTTCCACACTGCTCCAAAGTCACCACATTTTAGCAGAAAACCCAACACATAAACGCAGCGGAGGGCAGATACAGGGTGAGCACTGAGGTCTGGGTCAATCAGGTTGGAATTTCGCTGCCAAAATGTTGGGCAATGTGCAAAAGCAGGACGAGGCTGTGCTGCACTACCGGGATGCACCAGCTTCTTTAAGCACTTTTTTAGGAACTAAGAAATCTTGCTGAAAGACTGGGGAAACTGAGGATTCAGAAACAAAGCTGGAAAAGTTTAATGTAGCTGCCAGAGCTCTGAATTATCACTGTAACAGCCCATGAAACCTTGGGGAAAAAAAAAAAAAAAAAAAGGATTAAATTGGGTGAAAATTTCTTTCCTGCAGCCACAAATTCATATTTACAACTTTTATAAATGTTTTTGGAAACAAGAGGAAACTTCTTTCTTTGTCTTAATAGAGAGGAATTCGATGAAGCAGCTAATGAACTGAAATGTTTTCCTGACATTTCATGCCAGAAAGCTCTGTACCCCTTGACTTAACTAGAGACACGGAGCCTGGGAATCACTTCCCTTCGCTTCCTGCATTTCCAATGCAAATTTGTGCATCTGAACTCGTCACCTGCAGTCTCTGCAGCTTTACTGGGGGGAAACAGGCTGTTTTCGCTTGCTGCTTACAGCCCTGCTCCACCTTAGCAGCGCCTCAGTGCCCCTGTCACTGAAAAGGAACCCACAGCAAAGAGCTTATACTTCAACACAAGCATTGCAGTATCCAAAGTTAAGTGGGATTAATTTCTTTCTCTGATAAAACTGCAGCAATAAGAGCAGAAACTTACTATTCAGTCCCAAATATCAGAACAGCCTTCCTAGGTCTACACAGCCACTAGCACAGGTTTTTCTCCCTTAAAGGCGCTTTCAAAAAAGGATTAACGCAGAAGGAAGACTCCCAAAGCTAAAGTTTTGACATGTTTTTCCTAATTATGATACAATTCCAAACTATATGTACGCACAGAGTACCTTAAGTGTATAATAACTACACAGTAATGGAGAGGAACTGCTTATACTGAAAAATAGGCAATTCTGACTAACAATGTAAATTTATCATTACTTTGAACATAGCTTGTTAGAATATTACCACAATAAATGTGCACAGCATTCGTGAGACATTTCATAGACACTCACAGGTGTTTTGGAGCACTAATGAATAACACTTAATAGCTATTACCTTTATAGCTTTTCATATAAAACAGACAGCATTGTCCAAAATTGCTCTCAATTATTCTTCATGTTTCTTTATTTTAATCCATTCCTTTTTATTAATCCTTTGGCAACAGGAATTCTCCCACTGCCTGAAGGTGCAAGAGAAGGGAATGGGAGCCAGGACCTGTCGGCTGCCTCCTGTTTAATTAGATCATCTACTTCTGGAGCTCAGAAGTGAAACATAAGAAAGCTCATGTTAGATCACCTATAGCTTCTCCAAGGAAGCTGAAAAGGATAATCCACCCTACTAAAAGAGCAGCACTGTTTATTGAAGGAGCCAGCGCGGTCTCTCATAGCATTCGAGCAGGAGTTGGTGCAGGACAGAGCTCGGCCGCCTACCTGTTCTCGGCGGTTGGGTCGTTGAGCACGCACGTGATGATGGCAGTGGTCCTCTCGCTGTCCGTCTCCTCCTGGACGCCCCACTGGTCGGCGTCGCTGACTCGCACGTCCACTATCTTCACACCCGGCGCCGTCTTAATTCTGTTGGGCAACAACAGCGATCACTTTAGTCACAGGCTTCATACCAATAAACCCAGAGAGGGAAGCGGGGAAGATGGAAGAGGAAATACTCCCCCTTGCATCAGTAATAGGCTGATTCATTGCAACTGTAAGTCTCTGCGCTTTCAAAATATACCACCAGCCCCATTATTTTCAAGTGATGAAGTATGAGTTTCATTATGTGCAAAAGCTGGTTAATTTTCAGCTTGAACAATGTGGAGAGAGCAAGAATGTTTTCTGCTTCAGTGGCAGCAGTTTTGATATAAATGAAAAAGATGTGACTAAGCATAAGTTGATTTAATTTGTTGTGTCTGTCCTGTAGTTTGAGATGGGAAACCAGAGTCCTGTGGTATCAAACACATCCTTCTGCTTGTCAACCTTTGGGAGTAAGGTGCCCCTAACCACTGCGCATGGAGAAAGCATGTTCTGTTGATAGAAGACCAGAACAACACAGGAAGGAATGGGAAGGAGCATGTTATCATATATGCTGGACCAAGGAACAAGAACAATTTCACAGTTACACTGGGATCTATCAAACCAGGCTCGTTTCCCAATCGTTACACAATCACAAAACTCTGCTGCCGAAACTCCTAGGATGCCAACATGGAAAACCTCAATTTAAGTGTGGGTAGAGTCTAAAAGCAATTCAGTAGATGGCAAATGCCTTTGCCATTTGTTTAAAGAAACTAATTTTTTTGCCATTTGTTAAAAAATAATAAGTCCACGCTGCGGCGGGCTCTGCGTGAGGAACAGATTGCCAAGGAACAGGAAACAAACTGCCTTAACAGCAGCAACTTCATTTGTGCAGCTTGAGGCCGGAGACAAGGCTGGGATTTCTACAGGAGAGCTGCAAACCTGCCTGGAGAACAATTAGGCTGAAAGCAACTGCTGTAGCGCTGCCTTCGCCACTGCTGCGACTTAATTAATTAAAAGTGAAGCCAAGAGGGACCTCTTAGTTGTATGGTGGAATGAAACAGCACTGCTGAGACTTGAAGTGTTACTTAATAGTGAATTGTGACAGATTTGCCCCGATGCCTGGCGGCTGGTCAGGGCTCACGTTATTACATTGCTCAAAATTTCCTTCAAGTTCTAGCTGAGTTCATGGGTTTGGATCAAAGCGCCCGCGAAGACTCAACGGGTGGTCTTCTCCTCTGAAATGGAATTAATTCAGTCTGCTTTTAAGATATCCTTGGTTCTCCCTCTAAGACTTTATTGATTTGATGGACCAAAATCACGCCAGACATAACCGATGTGAAATGAAAAGGTTTCTTGTAGGGAGAGAGTTTTACTTGATATTTTTCTAATTTTTCCTTCGTGTTCTTCCATTTGCATCCCTATCTCCCAAACACCATGCCACAAAGCTTATGTGAGTGCCCCCTTTTTCAATCATCGCTTCCTCCTTTTTCAGATGAGGATTCATTTATTTTGTACTAACCACACTGGACCAAATCCTTCCTACAAGGCTCAGCTTTTCTCCTGCAGGCTTCTAGGCACCTACACAGCTTCCTTTCAGACTGCCTTGTTATTTACCATGAGATAGAGACTCGGGGTGTCAAGCAAAGGATTCAATTATTTTCTTTTTAGGCTTAGTCAATGGCTCTTGGGAAAAAAAAGCATAATAACTTAAAAAGCTTTTTTTCCCCCCTGCTTTTGTTCCCATATAAAATTACACCTTTTGACAAATTTACCTTCCCACCATCCCTTTGATTTTCCAAGTTTTTCTTGACAAGCCTGCAGACTTTTACCCTAGAATTCCACCCAAGTCAAGACCTTGACTAATTAAAGAAATTTGGACTGGAGATACAGGGGGGTATAGGAGAGATGAATTTCATGCATGATTTTAGGATTCATCAGCTTTTTTCCATCTCTCAGAAGTTTAAGATATCCTCCTACACAGCTCTTGCTCCACAAGCATCTTAACTCCACAGTATTTAGTTTCTTCTACTCTGATCTGAATCAATCAGGCCCAGGGGATGCAGAGCCACCACCCTCAGTTCCCTGCCATACAGGAGCAGACTTCAGTCTCTCAGGATCCAGCTCTCAGCTTCATCTTCCACGGGTGATGAAACTGCTGCTTCTCATTGTCTCGATCCACCAGTTTCTCCCAAAAAAACTATGGGTGAGAATGCAGTAGCCCTAAATAACCACCTCTAGCCACACTGCTCCTATCCAAACCCTGGGTACCACCGAGATGGAGTGAAAATGTTTGGGGAAGGCGAGAGTGGGGAATACCTCAACTAGAGAAAGGAGACACATAACAGGAGTTTCTAGAGATTAAACACATGCAGAGCCTATAGATATATGGTGGCCTCTGCTATCTCCACCCTGAGCCATGCTCCTAACCCTACACAAACACGTCACATCCTCGAATGCCAGGAGAGCTTCTGGACTAGCCTACCCATCAGGAGCTTTGCTGTTTTTCCTCCTGCACCCAAATGCAGCTGTGACGCTGGCTGTGCCCATCTGGCCAGCAGATGAGGCTCTCCTGGTGCCCGTCCTCCTGGCTCTCCACTTGGCTCCTCCTTTAGGGCACTATCCCCTAACAAGAGGCCTCCTGGGTTTTGGCAGCGCTGCCTCGGTGCTTGTGCCTACAGATTTCCCTTGCTGTAGATTTACTGTCTTGCTGGGTTAGCATCAAGTGAACATCACGCACTCTGCTTCCCAGCTACGTTTTCCAAAAACATCTCAGAACACTGCATTTTAGGAATACTTCCAGTCTAATCCTCTGCAACGCATCTGCTCTGGTGGGCTGAGACAAGATGTCATTTTGCATTTTGGGATATCAGGAGAGCCAGGAAGGTTGAAAGAAAGAAGAGACTGAATTCAGCTTCTCACTTAGAAAAAGTCAAGAAATTCAAATCAAACCAGCCTTGCATATGGAAGGCTCGAATCTACTACTCTTCAGATAAGTGATTCATATCTTTAAACCTACCCCCAAGCTCTACAAGCACAAAAAAAAAAAGAAGAAAGAAGTGTTAAAACGTTGAGGAATCAGGCTATGAAAATGCCTAGGAAATGCCTACCAGAGCATCCTTGTGCTCGCTCCACGGGGAGAGGGGAGCCTGGGAGATGCTCGCTGGCCACCCCCGGCCCCTCGTGCCACTGCTGCCCCAAGGAGCTTCCAAGGAGCAAGCTGGTGGCAGGGAGGGAAATGTCAAAGCTATTTGGAGCACGGAATGAAGAGAATCGCCGCTCCCCGAGCACATTCCATCCTGTTCTCCAGCTAGGAATGCAGAGCAGCAGAGCTCATGCCAGCTGAGTACCCCCATATTCCTGCCCTTGGTACCCCCAACACTGGTATTTTCCTGCACAGCGTGTCCTTCATTTCCCAGGGAATACGGAGCCAGCAACAGGACAGACTGAACTGAGCAGGAAAGCAGAAGCCTGACACCATGGAGCAAGAAAAAAAATACTCTAAAATGCATCCCCAGGCCTAAGTGCACCAAACCCCGGGCATTTTGTAGCTCTAACCCTTTTCTCTCAATTATGACAACAACAGAAAAGGAGAAGGGACAAATAACCACTAGGGCTGCAAGGGGGATTTGGAGCCCACTCTCAACCAGAGCAGGGACCACCACTGTCCTCCCCTTCATTAGCTGCAAAACCTGGAAAGGAAACTTTACTGCAATCCCCCCCAGCAGCAGTAATTGGAAAGGAAAACCTTCACCCAAAACAACTTTAAAATAGAATCAGAAGGAAAAGACATTTAAGCAAATAAACTAGGACTGTGCTCACAGCAGATGGAACACGCTCAAGCCGATAAGAAGGGAGACTTGTCCAGACCTATTTTAGAGAACCTCTCGTCTCCTCCCCCTCCATGCAAACGGGGAAAACATGATCTGAACTAAATCTCCTCCGAGTGAAGTGCTACTAATAAAGCTTGTGATAATGTATTTCAATTGTAATTTCCAAGCATTCCAGCATTCAGCCTTCAACGTGCATTTTTAACTCAATTAAAAATACATGTATAACCCTGCAGGGATATATGTATAGATATTTCCATGCAGGAAATCCAAGCTGTAGAGCAGTTTAGCAACTTGCCTAGAACAGCACAGTCTCTGCAGAGCAAGAATTTGGACCAATGCATCCCAGTTCCCAGACTTGCAAGACATCCTGACCTATCTTTAAGCCTACGCTATAGCAAAGGGTAGTATTTCTGAGTCCTTACAGAGCATTTTACATATTTGAAGAATTGCACAAACAGCAAGCAATTAGTGCTGAACAAGGTCCCTGGGGAGCTGCTAGCTAAAATACATGTGTTTTCAGCTACATTAAGCCAAGCACTATAAATTAAAATAATCACTGAATTCAGGCATAACATCTAGGGAGTTTGGGGGTATGGATGAGTCAGGCAAGTTTTTTTTCTGTATAGGAAGGGAGAGCCAGAAGGAAGGAAGTGCAGTTTGCGGGAAGGCAGTGTGCGATTCGTAGATGTCACATCCAAACGCATCGATGGCATCTGGAGGGAGGCGCAGGCAGTCCGAGTTCCCGGGCAGCGAGGGTTTGAGATGCAGAAGGGTCAGGGAGCCGCTGCGGAAGCAGATGGAGCGATGGCTCCATCAGGGCTGGCTGAGCAGGGACGGCAGCAACAAACAAATTGTTTTCTGATGCTATTTATTTATCATAAATTGAGAGTGCTTCATTTACAAGATGATCATCCTGCAAACACTCACCCTGTCAGGGAAGCCAGGATATACCACACATCCTGGCACCTGGCCCTAAATCTTCACAAGCTGAGCAAGTATTTATTTTCGAAGTACTTTTTCCAAGAGCTTCATTTATTTCTTTGTTCTTTTATGTTTTAAAAGACTCTTCACAGATTTATGTTCAAACGAGGTCCCCATCTAATTCTCCTTAAAATAGCAACACTAGCCCAGCTGCGTTTGTCTCAGTGCTTGACCGTAAGTTATTTTTCTAAGTATGTAAAATACACATCAAAATAATACAAAGACCCTGGGGTAAGTCCAGCCCTCTCCAAAAGGACACAAATGTAGAAGCACAAATAAATCATAAGCAGAACAAGCAGCCTACAAAGCCCAACGGAGAGGTGAAGATAGATGGCAGGCAGATGGCAACGAAGGGCAGAGGGCAACTGCAATGCATCAAGTAACAAGAAACTCCAAGAAAAAGGATTCAAATAATGAAGTCAAAGGTGGAAAATAAACATGACCTGGGGATATTCCCAGCAGCACGAGGTGCTACCAGCAGAACAAGGAGCTGATGCAGCCAATGTCAGCCCATGGAACAAGGCTGAGCTCAGTGCTTAGGGACAGGCTGTAGATTGCAAAGCAACCTGGAGTTTTACCCCAGACTGCAGCTCTGCGCTTTACCCAGGCTAAAACCAACTGCAGTGACTGCCTTTCATTGCAAGCCCAACATGCAGTTAGCCCTTTTTTTTCCTCTCAGAACAAGATGTAGATCTGTTCTGCTCTCCTGTCTTGGCCTTGCCAAACGCCTCCGCGCCGCAGGACCAAAAGCCACCACAGCCTCGGGAAATGCCCTTGCTGCAGCATCTCAGCACCCCTGCCCACCTAACCCTTATCAGGAAATTTGCTCTGCCTGCCCCTGCTCTACCTCCATTCCTCCCTGCATCTATTTTTATATAACCTTTCATAGATGTCTTATCCAACCCTGTCAGGCATTCGGGATGCGGTTGCAACGAAAGCAGCTATTACTGGTTTCCATCAGAGCATCGGCAACAGGCACGGCAGGAGCAACAGCGCCCAGTAAATACGAGGGCTGACAAGCAAAAAAAGACCCCGAGCTCCCGTTTGCAGCTGTGGAGTAAAACTAAAGACGCAGCATGATACAATTACCACTTTTCTACCCTAAGAGGTAAAACCATCAACCTCTCTTTTTTCAGCCCACCAAATGTTCCAAAATATGCTAAGCATCACGCTCACTAGCATATTGGATTTTGAATAATGAAAAAGGTAAACAGGATTTTAATTTGGATTCTGACAGTAAAGTACTTTCCAAGTGATAAATTAACTATTAGGGAAGACAAATTAACACAAGCTACCCTTGAGTACGGTGGCTTATGGTTTTGAGGAAGCTTTTACGGAAGTATGAACAAAATAAGACAGGATTAAAAAAAAAGGAAAGGAGATGGAGGGAGTATTTTATCAAAATTCCCCTCTCCTCATTTTGAATGCAAGTATAACTTGTAGAGAAAAAGTCCAGCAGAGTTTTATGAAGAGCCCCTTAGCTTCCCTAAAATTTTAGAGAAGATTATCTTGTATTTCAACAGCCAGTGACAAATTCCCAATTTTTGCCACTTTTTTTAAAAAAACAGAAGTTCTACCTTCATATCAAGGCAGAATTTGCATTTTTAATTAGCTCTTTCTCTACTTAAGTAAGCAAATAGAGCTTAAAAAAAGTGTCAGCAAAACACAGTGGAAAGACATCCCGAGTGACTTGAAATTAAAGATATTTCATACTTGTTTGTTCCAGTCACAAACTAGACCTCTTTATATGGGTTTACAATATTGTTAGAGAAAACTGAGAAGCTCTGAAGCCTTATGCAGTATGAGATTAAAATGTCACCTCCTGCACTAGATGCTGTTTTCCTTAAAATATGTCAGCAGAGGAATTCTACCAGGAGCAGAATAGGTGCCAGGTGCCGGAGCACGAGACCTTGCCCCAGATCCATGGGCTCAGCCTGCTAACCATGGAACTGTTGGGAGAACTTCAGAATGGAAAGAAGGATGTTTACTCACCTATGCTAGGAAATTCATCCATGGAGAGAAGAATTACTAGTCCTGCAGAGACACTGTGCATTTGTGCAGTTAATCTTTGTGTGCACACTGCATTTCAATATATTTCTGTAATTTCCCAGTGGGTCCTAAAAACGGTGGATCAAAGACTTCTTCGAAATTGGCATTTTTCTTAATAAAAAAGCTGCTAACTCTAGAGTAGTCTCATTTTCAGGCCACCTGAAAACAGCATTGGGCTTTTGACATACAAATGACTTTGATTATATTATAAGCAAATGCAGCTCTAGATTGTGCTGAAACTCAACCCAACTCGTCACGCCAAGAGAACAAGTTGATGCCTGGCTCATTAATCCCAAGGTCCCTCTAACGGGGCTCCAGTGCCTCCTGCCATTCCAGTGCTGGAAGATGGATCACATCTTATCCTTTGCCTACCTACAGGGCAGGGAACACTGCTCACAATTTGCAAACACACACACAACTCCTACACTTCCCAAGTATTCAATAAACATTAACTAGCAGTTATTACTATCGATCAAAAGGAGACAGCGAGTCTATCTGCAACTCTAAATGATCCTCATGCTACCAAATAACCTCGTAACATCCTCTTCTCCTTAGCATGCAAAGCCAGGTGACAATTCTGCCTCCACGGAAAAAAAGAACCTTCTCTCTCCTCCTGCTTCAGCTCAGTGAGCTGAGTTATGATGTGTTGATCATTATTCAAAGGGCTCAAGAGTGCCTGCTGTCATGCCTGCCCTTCAACATCTCCAGGAATTGAAGTATGTGCCCTCTTTTGTCCAGCACAACATATCTTCTCCATAGAGAGAAGAGCTAAAATGCTGGAGTGATTTCTGTAACACAGGTCTACAGAACAAATATCAAAGCCTGCTTGCTCTGCTCAACCTTTCCCTGGAAGATCTAAAACACTGACTCTGTGTCCTTTACCTTGAAACCAATGCCATGCTTGTAATAGATAAAGCTGTTCCTTAAAGGCTAGAGGAAGAGGAGGGAATGCATTATCGAGTCTGAAGGTTTCCAAAGTATTTGAACTTGAGATTCTTGCAACCATGCAGAAACAGAGCTTTGAAAAACATAACAAAAAAAAAAAAAATCAAAGCAAGTCAGAGGTTTCCTCCTGCAAAGACAAAGATACTTACTGCTTCTCTGTTATTGAAAGACTCCCTTCAGAAATCAGCACTGCAAAAATATTTGCAGCCTGAATAAGTTCAGATCTCACAGGAGACATAGAATCTTTGTAAAGAGGTCATTTTTCTACCTTTATAAGTAAAAGAAAATCTGAAGGTCATCATTTCTGAAAGCACCTAAACAACAACAAAGTCAAAACTCCCCGTATCTTCCTGCAAAAGTAGCTAATGAGCTCCATACTACCCTTTTGCTCGAAGTTGGATGAAGCTTTTTAGTATCTAGGACACTTCATCACTCTGTCTGCTCATCATCTCAAAGATGTATGCACTTCACATGAGGAAGAAGGCTCTCAAATATAGTTCAAACTATTATAACTCATAATTGTCTTTTACCAAGGCTCCAACTTTGAAACTTTGCTGAAACTTCTTGTTGCTGAGCTCTACAATAAACCTTTGGGTTTCTTGCATTAATTGGAGTGTTGGTGGCACAGTCCTTCAGCCCCAGTGGCAGTGCAGGGCAGGTTGCGTTGGCCAAGTTTTCAATTAGAAGTGGCCAAAAAAGGCCACCTGTGACCATCCTGGAGCTTGCCTTGAGAGCGAGCGTGCAGAAAGTCCACTCCTCTTTCCATGATTTCAGAGGTATAAGGGAGATGACCAACAAAGCAATGGCCAAATAGTGCCATGAAATATGCCTCCTCCTCAAAGATGATGCTAAAAACAAGAGGTCACTCATCAAAAAGTCATCTTTTGCCTAAAACTGCACTAGACAGGACAGAAAAGAATGTCCCAAGCCTCAACGCTTCCCATAACTGCTTGCCTGCAGAAGGTGGAATATAAGGGATTTTTCATATCCACTCCATGCTTGCTCAGTACTCAGCACAGGTTTCACCACCTCCACCCATTGGAGGAGACAGCGGGAGGAGGGAAAAATCCTTACAGAATTAAAAAGGCCACAAGAACTTTGCCTGAATAGCAGTTGTTTTTATTGGATGACTTTATGGAGCTTTCTGTTGTTTAATCGAAGAAAGAAAACGGGTGCCATAAAATATGTAGAGTTAACTGCATATGGAACCATCGCCATCGCACCCCGTGTTGTCAAACCATAAAAATGCCATTCTTCATAGCCCTGTCGCAGGAACAGGGCTCCTCTCGTGCGTGCCAGTCAATCACCTTGGTTGGGCACCTCGACCTGAGCAGCATTTGCTAGGACAGCAAATAGGGAAAGGTTGGGAAATAATCTGCCTTTTCATGAAACACAACTCAATTTCCAATAGGGCTCAGATCAGCCCTTCAGTTAGAAAGCAGTACTATATATCACACAGAAAATAAAATATTTTGCTGTTGCTAGTGGAAACTTTAGTGAGCATTATGCTTATGGGGTTTGTACTCCAGGCACCAGTGACCACCAAGCAAGCTAGTGACGTTCAAATTCTGATGAGAATGAGCCCTCTGGCTGAGTTAAACCATCAAAGACCCTTTTTCCCCTGGTTTCTTTTTTTTTTTTCCTCCCTTTTCCATTCTTTCTTCTCTATAGGATTTTTCTTCCACTGCAAGCAACTTTTCAAGATTTTCCAAGACAGCAAACATTTCCCAGAGACTTCTTCATTCTCCCCACTGCAATGCTTGGGCAAGCCCTAGTCCTTTGGTTCCTGTCCCATCGGATCTTCATCTTTGAAAGCTCCAGTTTAGTTTCTACTGGGACACTTCTGAGAACCTTTCTTGAAGGGTCTCTGCAGGTAGATCTAGCTTTGGCCCACCAACTCTCAGGACCGCTTTAGACCTCAGCAGGTTTGGCAAGGACTGACTTAGCACAAGTTCCAGGCTTTATCCCTTCTATGAGTAAACCAGATTATGCAGCAAAGGCTGTAGTCTACTACAGAAAAATGCAGAGAAACTCCCACAAACAGGAACAACGCCAGAGCTTTGGATTGGTCTGCAGTGTGTCTAACTAGGGAAAGCAGGAGAACACTTTTCCCTTCTGAAGCCTCAGGTCCCAGCCCGAGATGGTCAAAGAGGTCAGGAGGATGAGTGCTGCTCCCTGTGCTGCTGCAGCTCAGCGAGCTTACCCAGCCTTGCAAAACTGTCATGAAAATTTACCAGCCATGGCACAAAAATTGTTTGCCTTTTACCATAATGATTGATGACAATGCAAGAAACTAATGGCATTTCACTTGCTTGTCAAAAGAAATTACTCACCCTAGGCCAGTAGGATTGGGGGAGGAATCTTTAATCCTTGCAGCAGTTTTTAAATTGAACTCTAGTCTTTGCAGGGCTGAAGACCAGTCAGTTGGACAGCAACCTGCTTCAGGAGGAATTCAAATTGATGCAACGCATGGGCACATTGGTGAGGCAGAGTAATAAAACAGAGCAGAAGGCAGCCACGTGCTTCTGACTTCAAAATAAAGTGTCAAGATTTCAGGGAACCAGTCCCAGTTGAGGGGGTGGCTGCAGGTATGTGGGTCTGGAGGCAAGGATGGCAGGAAAGGGTCTCTGCTGAGCACCTGGGAGCAAGGTGCCACCATCCACATCTCCCAGCAAGGTGCCACCACCTCCCAGCAAGGTGCCACCATCCACACCCTCCAGCAAGGCACATACTGGAGCCAAAGGACCACCTCATGCTTCCAGCTGATCTTCAGGTAGGAAATCAGTCTGGCACAGCCCATGCACCTCAGCCTAACTGTGTATGATGCAGCATGTTCCCTGCTCCCATACAGAAGTTCTCAGCCGCTGATGGATGCTCAGCAGATCTGGATGCTGCAGGTGTTGGGGAGCACAGGGGTCCATCCACCTCCTAAACTGGTGCGTTTGTGGGCAGCAACAACCTGCTCACATACTTCTAGCTTGGGTTAGCCTCTGCTCCCTGACCAGCCTTGGTCATTCAGCTTCTATACTGCTTCAGAAACTGAGTGAAAAAACAGCTCCCTAAAATATTGTAAAGAGAGGAAGCAAAAAACAACCCATTTCCTGAAGGCTGCACATTGCTTAGGTGCCAGCAACTAAAAAAAAAGTCTCTTGAACCTCTGGCATTTCAAAGCACGCGCTGTGTTTGCAATAACAAGCACTTTAAAACCAGGGCTTTGCACTGGGGGAGCCAGGGGCCACTGAATCAACAAGCTACAAAGAGGGTCGGTCTTTTATAACATCTTCAGGGGCTTCCAGGGGAAAACACTCGCAGTGAGCTGCTGTGTCCCACGGAGCACTAGGCATTTCCATTCCTGTTCTGCGGGCTGCTTTTTCAGTCCTAACTAGTCCCTAACCCTGTTAGTCATGGATTTGCAATTAATAAGCCTTGCTTAGAGGATGTGAATACCAAAATTGTTCTGATGCACGCGTCCCAGGCGCATGAAGAGAAGCTCACTCAGCAGGGGAATCTGTTGTGCTTAGGGCTTTTCCATCCTTCAGCAAAAGCAACAGGCTGCAAAGCCATTGCAGCGAGGGGCAGCACACGACGGTCTCACAGCTTGGCATCAAGGGATGAAATCATCTTCACGCGTTAAGGATGCTTAACATCTGCTTGTAAACCTGGGGCTGGGCAAAAAGCAGTTCTGACTAAAAGGAGGAGGATGCAAGGGTGATTTTCCACTGGTAGCTCTGAGCTCACGTGCATATGTGCTTTTGACTTAGCAAAGCGCAGGATGGAGCACCCAGGGCTAAGGTAATTGCGACCAGTTATGCTGGAGTAGGAGAACAGCAGTGGCTCCTCTACTGCTCCAAAGGGAGGAGTAAAACGGAGCCGTTCCTGGCTCCAAAGTCCCAAGGGAAGAGTTACCAGGGAGGCTTCCTCTGCCCAGGTCACTACTGGAGCAGGTTTCTTCCTCAACTGGGGACACAGGGCATGGGTAGGACAAGGCTTCGCCCTGGCCTCAGTAGCCTCATGAGCTGCTCACGAGCCCAGCCTTGAGGCTGACATTAGCAAGTGGATTGCTCAGCCCATGAAAAACCTCAGAAAGGAATGAAAAGAACAGCAGCATTTTTGATAAAATGAAATCCTCCATCACATACCCATCAACATGCAGAAATACTCGGGAGTTAAGGGGAGCTTAATTATATTTGAAATAGTTTACAAGATACACCAACGTGGAACAAATGTGTGAAAGAACACATTCTAAGCAAAATAATAGTCATAATTTGTCATGCAGGAGAATAATATGGGATTATTTTCTTCTCTTTCACATCTATCCCACCACTCTTGTGAAAACTCATTGAGATTTCTATTCCACAGTTCTCAAACACATTCATTTCACCATAGCACTACTAGAAACTATTTTAACAAAAATACTTTCCAGAAAAGCTGCCATCATCCGAGCAGCCTCACACTGCTTCAGGGCACACCAAACACCGCACCACAAAGAGGGAGAGGAGGGAGGGTTAAAGTTATCTCATACTTAAAAAGTTAGAAAGCCAGGCAGAGGTTTCATCATAAATCAAGTCTTCATCTTCCAAAGTCTCCCCAAAGCTCAGCCTTCAGTCCAAGCTCGGGCAGGGCTGCTGCCTGCATACCTGCGGTTCTAATCATCTCCAACTACTACTACCACCACATCCAACCTTAGCCTCGGTTCACAAACTGAGGCATTAAAGTGCCAATATCTTCCCAGGCAGGTAATTGCTAATATAAAACCATGTTCTCAATTACTCAGGCAAATAGCTTGAGGATATGAAAAGAGAAGCCAGTGCTTTGCTGGGGCTGAAGTTTTTTCCCTCCTAATCTGATGCTTAGGATGTGAATTATTTGATTTACTGATGAAGAGCTCACGTGGCAAAACTGTCGTTCTCAAAAGCACTAAACTCACAGGCAAGTTCCTTTGATCTTAACTGACTTTGGGGAAGTGCTCGGTTCTTGCCTGCTATGGATCCTTCCCCGCCTTGATTCTTCACTGTCAGGTTGTCATTCCCAACCAAGCTCAGGCACAGCTACCTGGAACACCGTGGAACGCTGTGCATGGTACAGCTTCAAAGAGCTGGACTTGGCATCACAGGATAACGCTGCGAGAAATCCCAGTGTTCATCCCCCTTTCTCACCTGCACGGAACTGTGCAACCTCAGCAGTACCATTAGAATCAAGGTTAAATGCATTACTGGGAATGTTTTATCTGATTTTCACACAGGGAAATCCCTTCCTTTCCATGCATTCCTGCAATCATGCTCTTTCTGTGGTTTTGGGTGAAATTCAGCAGCTAACATCATTCAGGGAGCACTGCTAACAGCCAGTCCATACATTAAGGGTAGCCAAGGTTCAACCCCCTTGCAAGCAACAGGTGAGGTAGCTGCACTGGGAAAGGGCAGCTCTGGAGAACATAATAAACAGCAGCAGGTGAATATCAAACATAAATGCAAAATGCACTTCATATTTATTACATTTTTTACACCTAAACCAGGCAGATTTCATTGCACAGATTGAGACTGATCTGAAGTAATTTAGTGGGAGGCTGGTAGTTGAAACACATAATCACATTCCTAGAACAATGTAATTACAGCGAATTTAATGTGATTTCCTGCCGCTGCCTTAAAAGTGCAGCCTCCTTCACACTGTCGATTTACACTGAACATGACACTTGATGTAAGACTACTTCTACGTAGACAAATGAAGTATTATATAATAGGAAAAATTACACAAGCCTCCTTGAGCGCTCAAGACCACCACATAAAGATGTTAGCCACAAGGAAAAAAAGCAGAGTAGGTTCCAAGTATTGACACCAGAACATTTTACTAATTTTAAATTCCTAGGAAGATACAGTATTAGCAGATACCCTTGATCTGAGAATTCACTTTCATTAAATATCTTGCAAGGAACAATTCTGTAGATCTTAAGCACTTGTGCATGAGTCAGCTGTGCTCTACAGGGAAAGGAGCTGAAGGGAAATCTGCTCTTCCCAGAACAGTTTTGAGGGTCTCATTTTGTACACGCTAAGGGTGAAATGGGTGCTATTTCAAAAGCTTTCTTTAAAGAAGAGATTAGCAGATGGGGCAAGTCAGGCCTACTGAGCATAGATGGGGAAGCGCTGAATAAAAGTCACCACAATGCCAGGAATTTGTTTCTTAAAACATATAAAAGACCAAAGGGCTGGAACTTTATCAATTTTAGGAATAAAATAGCCACATAAATTGATATCCACTTAACTCCTAAAAGCCCTTAAGTATCTGATTAAGAGAGACAACGTGTGCAAGCCAGTGCATGGGCAAAGTGCACTCAAACAGAAGAGTTACTCCTAGGAAAAATATATCACCACACTTATATAAAGCTGATCAGATGAAAACCTGATGCAAATCCACCTAGCATAAAATAAATCATGTAATCTCTTTACCGAATAATTCCAAGTAGCCATCAAAGCTGTAAAAATCTAGGCATATTTACAATTGATTTGGAAAAAAAAGATTAAATTGATCAAAAATGCTATTTACTGCTGGTAATTCTTTTAGTTTTCTGCACAGTGTTTCAACATTTACATGCCTACATTGTTATAAGTAAGTATTGGAAGATAATGGATAAATGACACAGATGCCACAAGACAATAAAAGTGTCTGTTTTTTTCCCCCCTCCCTCTCCTGGAGACCAACATAAGTTTGAATGAAATAAAAGTTTAAAAGCAGGTTTCAAAGCAGAGGACTTTTATGAAATGTGAACGAACAACAGATTTAAAGTGGTGCAATTATCGATGAATCAGGGTTCTATGGAAATGGCCGGGGAGAGCTACAAATGCATTAGGCACTGTGCCGTGGGAAGAAGGGGGATCTACTAAATGGAGTGTATCCTGCAGCCCACGAACTGCTCCGTACTGGTCCTCCAGTCTTGGATAAATAGCAGGACCCCAAGACTCTTCTTTCAATGAAAATATCTCCATAGCAGGAGTAAAAAAGCGAGAAAAACTCAGGAGATGGATGCTAGAAAGATGCTTTTGAGCTGTGTTTTTTGACAGCATCAGAGCAGCCCCCAGACATCCAGGGGTGAGGATTTGGGGTGCTGCCAGGCTGGCCACTGCCATCACCCCAGCCCGGCCACTGCCACCAGCCCAGCCCAGCGAGGACAGGGCTGGGGACACGATGCACCCAGATGCACCAGCGGATGCAGCGCTGAGCAAGGCGAGGGGTTGGGATCAGCTGCTACTACCGGGCGATGTTAGGCAGAAACGTGAGCGCTAAATATAAATGTGTTACCAAAACTGCCAGGAAGAAGAAAGGAAGCACTGTGTGCACGGCAGCGGGGGATCACTGATGAGTCAGCAGCCAGAAGACCTCAGATTTGTCACCTCCCTGCTAGGAAAAGCCTTGAAGAGGGTTCACGGCGCAGCCCCACGCTCCCAGCTGGGCTCCCGCTCCGGTGCGCACGGTAGAGACCAGCGCTGCCAGCCGGGACACGCTCGGTCCCGGTGGGAACAGGCTGCTCTTCCCAAGCTGGCAAAGCCACCTAGACTCAACTCTGAGACGACAAAGGAGCAAATGCACGTGCAGGAAATAGTCTGGACCGCAGCTCCTCCACAGGCACCCATTTCTGTGTCCAGCATGTTGGCAGCAGAGCCAGCTACAGTTACACTCTTAATTAAAAGCAATAAAGTACTAAGCAGATTTTCCATTTTGTTTACTGAAAAGCTTACTTTACTCAAGGTGATTTGAGACCAGAGGCAGTTTGCTCAAAAAGTAGGAGCTTTTCTCAGCACCAAAAGGCCCCTTTTTCATCTCGAATTTTATCTCTGCAGCTCCAGAAGGGAGTTCTGCAGAGGGCACACGGGGCAGCACCTTCCTTTGGTTAAATCACTCCATTGCAAACCAGGACCAGCCAAACAGAAACCCCAGCATTCAGCTTCAGACAAAAAGAGTCAGAAATAATAAATGTTTTGACTATTGCAGGATTATCACAGCACTAGCTGGGAAGTCCTCGCAGCAATCCTGGACTAGAAGACATGGATGCAGGGTTAGTAAAACTGTTTCATTATGCAGAAAAAGGACTGAAAACTCCTGCTCATTCCATCACCTCTACAACAGCTACATATTCAAATTTCTTCATGGAATAAGTGCAAAGTTCTTTTGATTGACTGACATTTCATCACTCAATACATGTGCTGTGCGACAAGGGAAAATGACTGAATTCACAATGTGCTAACGACCAAGTTTCTAATAGGAACAGTTGTCAGAAGGACTTGTAAAGATGACTCCTAAAATTACATCGGCTTGCTGGCAGAGGACTTTAAGTCCTTATCAATACTTAAAAACAGGTGATATTGATAAAACATTTAAAGTTATCCTGAGAGTTACAGAAACCGCTTGCACAAAGAGGTTGCAAATGGTGCAACTGTTTTGCAATATAGTCGCCAGCAACTGGAGGCTCCGAGATGCCCGTTTCAATCAGCAATTTTCCATTTCAAACGCATCTGGCAGTTTGTTCACAGTGAGAAGTGCTTCTCAACATGTGAACTTTCAGAGAGCTACAATGAGTGAGACACATGTGGCTTTTCTTAAAGCCTGGGTCAAAGCACAATTTCCCAGGTTTCTCTAAACACTCCTTTCTCAAAAAAAGAGGCGCTGTGCCTCACTTTCTGCTCTGCTATTAGGCAGCAGCGAGGCTCCTGGTAGACCAGACAAAGCCTTTAGTCAGTCCCACGGAATATTCACAAGGCACATGAAAAGAACAGTGGGAAGAATTGGCTTAAAAGTTCATTCATTGTATTTCTTTTTGCTTTAAGTATAATAACATGCAGCAGCTCCTTGTGGCGTTGAACGGACAATACTATTAACTCTTCTTTTGCTCCTGCACTTCAACCATTTCTATTTACTTTCTTCCACCTAATCACAGCCTAGATGTTGTTAAATGACACCAGGAACTATGGGCCAAAGCTGGAAGCCTCTACCCTCCCTTTAATGAGTCCTTAGCACAATTAAACGTCACAGAACTTTTTCCTACAGATACCTGAATAAGAACACAACACCTGGCCCTGATCATTACCATAATGCTCTCATGTTTTGCATGCCACCACTTGCAAGCCTAAATAGACAGCATACAAAACCGGCAGGAAATTAAAGTACCAGAAATCCATCAGTGAAAGAAAAAGGAATTGAAAAGAATATTTTAAGTGAATCTTGAGGAAGCATTGGCAGGAGCACTTCTGAGCAACCTGCCATTTCAGGCACACAAGGGACAAATTAATTGAGAGCCACTCCAAAGGGAATGGCCCATCCTCAGCATTAATTTGGCCCTTGGTTTCTGCCGCAGAGAAGCAGCCTCCTGCAGTCAGGGTGAGGAAAGTGGGTGGCAGGAACTGGGTCGGCACCCACGTCTACGGATACCACCAATTCCTCTGCCAGGCTGGTGCCACTCCACAACCCTGCAGCAGGATCCAGGGCAGCTTTGCTCAACGGCACTCAACCACGAGGGCAGGCAGCACTACGTGCCAGGCAGCCCTCTTCGGAGGATGTCAACTTGCTATTTATATCGCCCAATTCTACCCCTCCATCCCCCTGCGCCAAACCAACAGCGGAAACCACAGAGTATAGGCTAATCGGGTTATATAAGTGTCCGTTTGCTGCACATATGCTCTCCGCCCTCGGGCAGGCGATCACCGGGGTCCTCTGCAGCAAGAGCTACACCTTCCATCACCGATGCTGACGCATGGATGGGTTGGAGACGCTTTGGAGGGCGCCCGGTGCCCTCGCTGGAGTAGCCAGAGCTCCTCCAGGTGAGGAACCACCATGGAGATGGAGCAGGACCCGACAGGGGGTCCTGGGGCATCTCCTGCCCCCTCTGCTCCTCCCTGGAGGAGACCACGCTAAAACAAGATGGGAGATGCCAGCTTCACACATCGCAGCTTCCATGGGGTACTGCAAAATACCCTGCAAACACAGATGCAAGCTTTGAGGTTTTCTCCTAGGCTTATTTCTTCCTCCAGCTGCACAAAAGCAAATTTTTTTTTTTTTTTTTTTTTTTTTTGGTGTCCCATGTACCCAGTTTCAAGAGGCCCCTTCTGTCTCTTCACTTGCAAAACTCAAAGCTTTCAAGCTAAACTTGGGTGTATCCTTTCCTGCCTCTTCTAGCCCCACTCCACCTATGGTTTTTTTGGCTGTGCAAAGGCAAAAAATGTAAATAAGCAACCAAGCTGCTTGGAAGTAAACTGATTGTACAGACATGGGTATTTCCTTTGTTTCATGTATTTACCTTGCACTACTTACAGCCACAAAGAAAAATGATCCCTGTGCTCTGTGTATTCCTGTACCCTTCTCTCCAAGGCACAAGAGAAAAGGCAGAGACAACAAATTCCTTGCTTTCTAAAAGCATCAAGGGCTTAAACATCTCAGAAAATGCACCTGGGAAATCTAAATCCACACAGCATTAAGTTTAAAGTTTGCATTATTCTTATGTATATTGGCTTTTTGTTTGTTTGAATGCTGCTTTCTACCACTAAATGACTCAAATTCAGAAAGACTCATTTCTAAACAGCTTGAAATTTTCTCTGGAAAGGTAGGAATGCCCAATATATTAGAGGTACAAGCTTAGCTCTCTTGCATGTGTATCTACTGCATATACCACTTGATGGCTAGCACATCTTTCTCCCACTTCTTAAGGCTGCTGCTGCTCCATCCTTGGCAGTTTGGAAGGTAGAGGTGCTCAGAGCCCTCGGGCTCTCCTATGGACAGCAGCACCTTAGCAGCACTAAGGGGACCTGGCTGTCCCCTTAGATTTTCTGGCCAAATCCATTAATAAGGTCTAATCCAGGGAGTCCGCATGTGCAGGAACTATAAAATTCCCTTATAGGGCTCTGTTTTTCCACTGAAATGAACTGTGGACTGCCAAGCTCCCCGTGACCTGCCAGCTTCAGAAGAGACAGCAGAAGCTGCTGGAGCCCTGCAATGTGCGTTTGCCACCTATGCTGCACATGCCCAGGGCAAGCAGCTCCCTGCTTGGTCGTTTGATCGAAGGGATGGGATGCCTTCCTGCATCCTTGTGCTGCATGCAACACCTTCCAAATGCACTTGCTAACTCAGCAGCCCTCCAGGAGAGCTTCTCTTCTGTGATCTTGTCCTCCTAGCAGGCACACCTGACAGTTGTGTGTTGTCCAGCATGGAAAGAGCTGCTGTTACCCTCTATGTGAAGCATTGAAATAGGCAGTGTGCACAACACATTCCTATATGATCTTCAGGAGAAAAAAAAAGAGTTTTTTATATATATATATATATATAAAACTCGAGTCCTATTCCAGAGAGTAAAGTGATTATAGATTTTTTATCTTTGTTTTTCAAATAACAGCAGCGAATTTCTAGACCTACGCTGACCTCTCCATTCTCAACTGCTCTCTGTTGACTCAGGTCCTCCTTGCAAGAGCTTCCAGAGTTGCCTGTGTCACCATTTCCCTCTGATCCGTCACAGATGACGACGGTGGTAGTGTGGCCCACAGCACAATATTTTTACTAGAACGCCAAGAATCAGTAAATTCCCTTAGCCAAGGTGTTCAGCCTTAGGAGGACAAAATGGATTCACACTTTCCACTCTCCGACACTGAACACTGTTCATGAAAGGAAATCTTCCTAGCATACATTATCAAACTTCACTCCAAAACACTCCTTTAAAAAAAAAAAAAGAAAATAGGTTTATGAGACTGTATCACCAGGATGCCTGCAATTTACCACCAGGAACCAAGAGTGCTGGTTTCTTTGCTGCAGAGCACTTGCCCTCTCCTGCCAGCTGACAGGCTTTACTGAGCTCCATGGGAATGATGCGAGCCTGTGTCAGGCACTAGCGCCGCCGGAGAAGAATGAGCCATCACAGTAAATGAGGAATGTGTCATTTGCTCCATCTTTTTCTTGGACGGTGAAACAGAAGCACAAGGCAAGCAAGCAAATCACTGAAGGCCACTCCAAGAATAGTGCCAAAACCTCCCAAACCATAGGATTTGCTACATTTTTGTAGTAACAAAAATATATTTGTCATTCCGTGTCATACCAGCTCATTCAGACTGAAAATTTATCACTTGCTTCAGACTCTAGCCAGGTGACAGCAAATATATCATGGAGCTGTCAACAACCTGCTAATCTTAGACACGAAGAGCAGGAATACAAAAAGCTTAGAAATACGCCAGGCTCTCAGAAGCCACAAATTTTGCTGGCTCGCTCTCACACACAGCTGGGTAATACGTCTGCTCCAGATATTACCCTCCAACCTTCCTGCGGTTGAACACTTTCATTTCACACATCTATTGAGAGGATGACAGACACACAAGGCAGTAAGAATCACCCATATGTGTCCAAACCAAGAATTAAACATGCTCTCTGCTCCTGGATCAAGAAGGATTACTGAGGGCAGATTTAGCCATGTGGGCCAGGTGGAAGCCCAAGGAGTCTATGCAGCTGCATTCTTGGTCCCTCCACCAACACACCTGGAATATAGTCTCTGCCCAGCTAGAAAGCTCATGTCGAGTTCCCTTTTGAGAATAAAAGACAACATTCCTTCCTTTACCTGTAACTAAACTATACACAAAGGGCATGTATCTTTCCCAAGACAGCAGTATTTACATATATTTTGAGTGCCTCTCAACAATATAATCCAGTGATTATGTTGTGAAAGCGGTGACCTTCTCGTGACAAATTCTGACAAAAGCATGAAGCAAGGTGTAAAGGAAAGTTTTGATCAGTTATAAAAGCAGTACCTATTGTAAAGGCCATCCCCTGCCAGGTAAGGGCTCTCTCACAGGATTTCACATGGACTGTGTTTTTGGGAGACCACAAATCAAAAAGCAAAGCTCCCCGTTGGCCAAGTTGCACTGCTCCACAGTCAGCAAGCTCATCAACTAGTACGTTAGCCCACTTCACTTAAACATTAGCTACAACACCCCCAACCTTGACACTGTGGCTGTGTGACAGTCCAGATATAAGGGAGCAGTTTACCATTCCTAGTGCAAATTCTGCTCTTTAAATGAATGCCGAGGGGGTTGGTGTGCCTGCCAGTCTTCATTTCCTACTCCGGCCACAAACTTCAATTTTCTCTCCCTAGCACTTAAACAGCGCATAATTACAACTAATTATTGATCACTGAGGAATTACGAGTTGACAAATCCAATTTCCACACTGTTATCAAGCATGACTGACTCTAGACTAGAGAGGATAAGAGGTACCTGCACTGCCTTGGAGCAGCGCCGTTCAACAAGGCTGGGTCTAAACCAGCTCTGCTACTGCAGCGGTTATTAAAAGCATTAGGCTGTGGTGGCACCTGAAGGCCAGTGTGTTTAAGGTCTTATTATGCAAGACACTACAAATATATAAGAAGTGACAGCCCTCACCCTGAAGAGTTTTGCAAACCTCAAAAAAAAGCCGAGCCTTTTATGCTTGCAAATGAATTCAATTTGGCTATGTTCAGACACCACTTCTGTGCTCCATTTCTGCAAACGCTCTCCCAGGCAAGCCGGCTGGCAGAGCTGCTCAGTGAAACGGCTCGTTCCGGGAAAGCGCCGCACAATTTTCCTCAAAGTAAATTTTAAATTTGCATGCTTTAGTGCACCTGCTGATCTCAACAAATGGGCTCAATCAAGGAACGGAGAGCACGATGCAACACCAGGGCCCTGGGAGAGCGGCTCCAGCGCGCAGCCTGCTGACGCCTGCTCACATAATCCAGGTACCTACAGCTTGGAACGAGGTAGGAGGGTGGTACGTAGTGCTGAGAACTGCACAGAGGGGGTATGTGAGAAGGGAAAAAAAAAAAGAAAAGAGTGCTAAAATTAAAAAAAGGGCAAAAGAAGTGGGGAAAACCAAGAGCTGCTCACCAAATGTTCCTGAATGATGTAAAGAGCAGTATTTTCATAATGAGTCGCATGACGGATTTTTCCCATTGTATTTCAATTGAGTTATCCACATAATTCAAGTAGACACAAATCCCAGTGTGAAAATATCTCTGCTCTTGTAGCCCAGTGGCAGCCCTTCCAGCGTGACTTACAGCAAGAGGCAGAAAAGGTCCATTCCCTTGGTGCACACAAATCACTGTATTAGAGCTCATCCAGCAACATTATTTTCTGACAGGGAATGTATTTCTAACACAATTGAAATTTCTGTGAAGAACATTTTTCTTGCAAATGTTTAACTTTTCTCTGGGGAAAAAACACATTTTTGCTTCATATCTGTTTAGCATTAAGATACATTTCCCTTTCTGGTCTATTCCAAAAGAATCAGGACGATTTAGAAAACGCTGCACTAAATCTCCCTGACTCCTAAACCACAAAGCGGAGTATGAATCTCACCTAAAGAATGATTGCAAATGTCTTACCAAGGATTTTATTTATTAAAAAAGACTCAATTCTATTCTGCTTCTTGTCTACAAAAGTGAAATATGGTTTTATTAAACGAAGTCCTTAATATGTTTGCTAAGACTCTGTCAGGCTGAGCATTAACTACATTTCCATTGTTTTCCAAGCCCAAAAAAGGAAGTTTTCCTGCCAAGAGCCAAGCTTACCCAAGGCTTTGGAACCCCCAAGGGGACTTGCTTTATCAAGGGCATTTACAGCGCTCAGCATACCCGAGGGCTACAGGTCATTCCTAAAGAAAAAACACAGAGCTTTTAAAAACAATTTCCGAATGATTTCTGGAAGCACATGCACGGCCAAGGGGAGGTGTTTTTGGAGGCGAAGGGCCAAGCAAAGCAGCCAGGGAGCAGCGTCGCGGCGGGTGCCCACGCGCCGCCCCTTGCCCAAGAGGATGTTCTTGCCGCTCACCCTTGACTTGGGCTGGGTTTGCCGCCTCGCTCGCAAGTCCGCTCTGCCCTCTCCTGGCCTGCACGCAGACACGAGCTGCTGCGATGCTCCGTAAGCTCCCCAGCGCAGGGATAGAGGCCAACGGGAGCTGGAGGCTGCAAAAAACCCGGGGCCTCCTCTGCAGGGGATGCATTGGGACACAGACGCATTGGGACACAGATCCCTGCTAGGTGCCCACTGGGCAGCACCGCTTTGGGACCATGCACAGCATCTCCAAACTCCTCCATGCAGCAGGGACAGCCAGCCACAAGACAGACGCCTTGGAGACTGCCCCAAAGGAAAGAGCCCTGCTTGCCATCGGGCAAGGAGGAGCCAAATTTGGGGAGGGAAAGGGTTATTTCCTCCCTCCTCCTGAAGGCAGCTCCCATGCAAGGTGAGTCAGCACAACATGAACAACAAAAGCTGGCATTTGTAAGTGACAGCAGTGGGAGATGGCTTCTATGAACGTCCTGTGAAATGTAGATGAAATAACATTATATAAACAGGCCAAGCGTTACAACTATCATCATCATCAAGAGCATTGGGGACACAGCAGTTTAGGAAAGAGTGGAAAACAGTGGATGTGATTTAAGAGGCCACACAACCTGAGCTGACACGTTGTAATTTCTGAAGCTGAAACCTGGCCAGGATCCTGGCTAGCTGCCCCCGGGCTTGTGAAATGCAGCACAGAATCTCTAAATGACCAAATAATTGAGACCTGGGTTTTCCATGTCTGGCCAGCGAGATGCTCCAGCACAAGTGCAGAGGAACCGTGGCCTCCATGGGGCTTCACCACTGCAGAAGAATGCAACCAAACCCTGGCCTGAAGGACATCTGCTCAACAGGACCCTTCTCCTTCCCAAGGAGCTACAGCTGCAGGTGTCTTTCAACCGCTCCTCAACATCAACACGCTGCAAGCTGCTAATGTCTACTCAGAGGATATCATTCATCCATTTTATAACCCCCAGAATGCAAAAAGGTATCTACCCAATTTCCTTAGATACATTAATATTAAAAATAGGGCTTTCTCAGCCCAAATCATGCTGGCTGAACAAAGTTCTCCTGACATTTTATGACAAGGTGATTAATAATACCACGGAGAAGAATGAAACGATGCCAGATTATGAACTATTGTAGATCTTTCAGTCATTCTAGGAATAATGAATGTAGGTTTCTTAGGAGAGCAGTGCACATTTAAACAGAGTCATTTTAGCTTTCTTGTCAATCATGATACTGTTTATATAATAGCAGAAACAGACAATGAACTCAGTCTTAAAATGAAGGTGTAGCATATTCAAGGTAAGGGTTACAGACATTTCTTGATCACTCTTTTCATTAAAAAAAGAGCCTAAGTTAGAGCTTCCAAAATTGTTCAAGAAAATGGTCCATCTTAACCACATCTTCTAAGCACTAACCTACAGAATGAAAACTGTGTTAGCAAGAAGTTCACAGCACTCAAATCACTCTAAGTTAGCTGGACTTCGAAAGCGTGAGCTGATATGACCTATTTTTTCCCCAATTACCTAAGCAAAAAAAGTTTAAGAGTACAGTTAAAACTGCACAGGTCCAAGCATTCGCTGGACCAAAATGCTCCAAACGTCTTCGATGCAGGTTTTGGAACAGAGCAAGAAGAAAACCCAAACTCTTCACAACTAGTTCTGCATTTGGGTTGCTGTCACCTGAAAGGAGTTATGGCCTTGCCCCATATCTCAACAGTAGCCAGGACAACAAACTCTGCACAATCTGACCCTTGGGCAGGCTGGACATTACCCTAATACAATAATTAATATATAATAATACTGAATTTTAGCTCATGCAACTCCTACAGGCTGCATGTTCCCAAAGAAAAATGAATAATGTATGCAGAAGATAAATTCTTTTGGGGGAAGGAAAAAAAAAAAAAAGAGAAAAAAAGCCAACTTCAGTTTGAAAAAAGCTTTGGTTGCCTTGGCAAAGAGGATATAATTGCTGTAATCACTACATCTCACATAAGGTGGCTGTTCGAGCAAGTCCACAGCGCTGTTATTCCTTCTGTACCTGCTCCATTGCAAATACAGAAATCCTGGTCTCAAGAGCAATACTGCAACACTCTTGAAAGGCTTAAGTCATTTTTAAAGGGTTATTAGTTTTGGCAAGTGAGTCCAAAGTCATCTTAGTTGAAGAGCGCAGTTGCTTATGCCAAGTTATGGAGAGCACAGCAGGAAGGGTCCTAATTAAGGCTGTAATACTAGTGTTAACGTGTAGCACTAAGGACAGTTCTCCAAACGGGACTGGTCCCCATCTATTCACCCAAGTGCCACTACTAGCCCTAACACATTTCCCAGGAATTATGAGAAATAGATAGCTAGAACACTAACATGCACACATGCATTGCACAAAACCAAATTCAAGCAGTTCTATTGCCACAAACACTAAACACTCTACAGAAGACACTTAAATCACCCTCCTTTTCTGTGTAAAGGGGAGCAGAATCCGACCAGGCAAATTAAATCCAAGATGGGGCTGAGCCAAATTCCCAGATTCAAAACAACCCCCGATCACAAAGCATTTGGATCCTGGTCCAAATTCCCATAGTTAACCCCCCTTTCTCCCTCACCCTCTGGGACAACCCTTTCAGACCGCCCACAAGTATCACTTGGTGCCTTTTATCACCCACTTCCACCAGACATCTCCATGAAAGAGCCCATGCGTGTGCTTCCTGGGGCCACTTGGCACGTTTCTTGTCCAGAGCCTCATTAACTGGGGCAGATGCTTAGAAAGCCCACGAACAAGGCACCATCTATCCCTTGCTTCTACCTCTCTTCCTTTCCCACTTAGTGTCTTCTAGAATCCGTGCAATTAAAGAGGGTGACGCAGTGCTACCACATTGGACTAGTCTTTCATTAACCTGCATAAGAGCTCGGGCCACACAGTGAGGAAAAAAAGCAACTGAAAAGAAAAAAATCTGTTTAAGAGAAAAGTGGGAAAAGGACCCACAAACGTGCTTGTTTGAATGCAGTCCTCCTAAAGGACACACTGCTCCTCCCGATTCTTCTAGAAACACTTGTGCTGCTCTTCACCAGTTCCTACACCGCAGGGAATACCCACAGCGCCCACACAGGGTCAAGGATTCTCACCTGAAAAAAGGTATTTTGGGGTGGACAAATTCTCCCTGGGTGCACGAGAGCCTCCATGTCCGCTCCTGGATGCAAAGCCATGAGTCTGCAGCTCTGCTGCTGAGCAGCATCATCTTCCTCACACCTCCACAGCCCAACTTCTCCTCTGCCCACACAGCTTCTCGGAGCTCGAGGCCAAACACTGCCAGAAGTGAAATAGCTTTAACTATAAGCACCATTTGTTGCGCCTCGGGATGGCAGAGTCATTTGTCACTGTTTTCTCCTCCTGTAGCTCTTTTGATTCATCTGGGATCCAATAACTTTGTTAATAATATTACCTTCATGCACTGATCGAGTTGAGCATCTGAGGCACAAGCAGCATCCATCTCAGCATTAAAAACCTCACACAAAGCCCAGGTCCCTTTATTTTTCTCCAGGAAAAAAGTTTCTTATGAGTTTTTACTGGTAGAAGTGGGAATGTACTAAAAAAAAAAAAAAAAAAAAAAAAAAAAAAAAAAAAAAAAAAAAAAAAAAAAAAAAAAAAAAAAAAAAAAAAA
>JAVCKT010026714.1:23429-47603 GCA_032273925.1 Rhynchotus rufescens | reverse complement strand
ATTTTTCTCCATTAAAAAATTTTATTATTTTTTTTTAATGTTTGATGTTGTAATTTAATAAAAAAAAAAAAAAAAAAAAAAAAAAAAAGGAAAAAAGTTTTCTTGCAATTTTATGTCTTGGTCTGCTTGAAAATGAGCTCTCCTGAAGGTCCACAGCTAACCATAACACTGGTTTCCTTTATCATACCATGCAAATGCAATGGTAGGCAAACATGAGGACTAAAGCAACTCTGCTGCACCAGTGGGGACTTGAGGAATTTGCAATCAGTGTGCTTGCTCAAAGCAGCATTTCATCAATTGCACGTGGTGCTACTCACTTTCTTTTTACTGGGATAAAAAGACAACAATGGACATCTAAACATTTAATTTAGGAAGAATGCAAATTTTGAAGCTGACATTTTTATACTTTCCTTTAATACTATTCTTTACACAGAATAACCAAATGCAGCCATAGCTGAACCACCGCTGTGTCCAACTTGGTTAAACAGGGGGTGATTTACTGCATCGCCAGCTAGTGAAGAGCTCAACGAGAAGCTGATTGATGTCAGCGTTGCCTGGCCGTGCAAAGCAAAGCGCACTCAGCACATCACCCAAAACTGCAGCCACCTCCCGGATGCTTCTCAGAGAACCCTCTCTGATCTCTTTTCCCAACTTGGGTACAAGGTAAAAAAAAGAAATCATAAAAATAGTGATCCTGAGTATCTCAGGTACCTCAGGAGTGTTTCCACCACAGCTCTCCTTGCTCATGGGCCTGGTGGCTGCCACTGGAGCCCTCCGGATCCCGCTCACTTACCCAACGTCGAGCTGAGCAGAGGCTGCCTGGTGCTAATTAGCCAGAGCTGTCATGTTGAAACTCTGGGAGACAAGGATCAGTTGAGGAACAAGCTTGTACAATCCAAAGCGTTTAAAAATGTACCATCTCCTTCCATTACTGTCGGCAAGGCTCAGCTCACGTCAAGCCACATGCTGTATTGGCACCTCCCGAATGTGCAGCAAGCGCTTTTCACATCGTCTCCACTCTTGACACTGATAGTGGGGCCTGCCCCACAAGACAAGGGGTTGACAGGGCTCCTACCATACACTGTACTCGCTGTGCACATGTTGAACCTGCTCCCGTGTCAAATGGGACACGCGGCGCCGCTCACACGCTCCACGTTGCAGGCACGAGCTGCCACCTCACCAAGACACACAGAAGCCCTCACAACCCTCTCCTCCGCTCCACACTTAGGAATATGAAGCACAGCAGATTAATCTACCCAGTACAGCTACATCCTCCAGCACTCCTAGATACTGGTAGGTAAATGAAGGCCACTGGCCCGACTAGGAGCAAGAAAGTATGATCTTGGGTAATATCAAGCACCTTCCCAGCGCAAAGCCGGGCGCTGCTCCAATTCAGCAGCACCCAGCAACTCCCCTCCCTCCCCACCATGGAGCTGGAATGTCCCAAAACTGGGAAAATCTGGCTTTTCTAGTTGGACTTTCCTAGCGGTTTTTATCTTCTCAGAGGAAAACCCTCTGGTGGAATGCAAAGGCAAGCTAAATATTTTATTTAATTAATTCTGCGTTTTAGCCAACCGAGCCCTTCAGCTCCTGCAAACACCAAGTCCAGCCCCCACAGATGAAGAGGACATCGTTAATGTGAAGGTTATGGTAGGGACAATGGGTCAGGCCTGCTCAGCGACTTACCCACAGCCACCTAAACCCAGCCTGGGCAACCTTCAATGAGCCCCCCCCAACCTTAACAACATCTTAATAAAATAGACATATCTTCCAGCTCTGTTCCTGAATAAAGCAGCATGTTCTATCACCCTGCAGAGGGGTTGTGAAGTGAGAAAGTGTGGCTAGAAGGAGCAAGCACATTATTGCCACGATGCTGCAGTCACTCCTAGACATGTTTTGGAGTCAGCACGTGTGCCTGCTGCTCCACAGGGCTCTTGCCTCCAAGGAGCCCTCACTGCTGGGCAGCTCCTGCACCAGGTACTTGACCTTTATCTAAAATTCCATTAAAACGCTTTATTGACTGGAGTCTTGGGGGCCCTTTCCGGTCCTGCAAGATTCACTGGGTCATTTATTCCCTGTTGGACATCCATTGGTTTTTAAGCTTTTAGGACTGCTCTAGCTTTAGAAAGGAGCTATTTTATTTTGTACTTTTTGAGTAGTTTTTCTGACTGCATGAGGGGATGGCTTCACTCCTTCCTCTCCAGCACACTCAGGGCAGCCAAGGTTACCTTAAAGCAACAAATAGGAGAAGTCCCACAGCAAACTATTGAAGGAATTTCTCATAGCGCTTTTAAAATAGAAGCTCTAGTGGCCAACATTGAGATACCAGCACCTACAGTAGGTAGGCAGAGCCCAATGCTAGGTCTGTGCTCACACAGGACACTGGAGCGGCTTTGTAGGGCCAAGGCACCAAGCATGGTATTATGATCTACTGCAGTCTTGTGGCCTCAAAAACTCCTTTTTCCTCCAGGAAACACAAATTTGGGTCAATTACTCCATTCCACATCCTCCTGAAACACACAACTCCATGCCACGTCTTGGCACATAAACACTATCTATCCAGAGTCCTACTGCACTATCAAGTGCCAAGCACCCAACTGGCCTTTTCCTGGGCCTGGTGCCCATCTCAAAAAAAAAAAAAAAAGAAAAATAGTAGCAGTTCAACTGCCTCTGAAAAGGAATTTATAGAAATGGTTGAACCAGGGTCAAATAAATAAGAGCTGGAGACAGCTCTCCCACACCTTTCTTTGGAACAGGGTCTAGGCAGATGTCACTCCCTCTTCCATTCAAAGATGGAGAGAAGGGAATGGAGGCAGCAAGATCATCTATGCACTGAATGAGGCAGTAGACCTTGAACAAAGCAATAGGACTATCTCTAAGGAGGATATTGCAGTGCACACACACATGAGGACTGAGTTAAGGCAATCCAGACATCTCTAGTATTTTTAGACTTTGCAATGATTAGTAGTTTTTAATCATTGTTTTGTATTTTTAGTTTGATGCAGAGGAAAGAGGAAAATAACCTATTTCCATATTCATCCTGGGTTTATTAATGTCTTCAGGTTAAAAACAAATATTCCCATGGCTCCAGCAATTATTTAATTCACAATTATTTCTAAACCTGAATTAGCACTTCTGATTGATTGAGAAGTATATCTTTTCCCTTGCCAGTACTTTCCCTTATGCTGGATTTTCATCATGAAGTAAAGTTTCAATTCATCATCACATTTCTCTAGCCAGTAATAGTCCCACCCTGCTTTCTGCTTCATAACAGCTTCAAGGAAGCCACCCGGAGCCCATTCCACATCTGGCAATGCACCCTCTCATCTCCTATGCATTTCCAGATCTAAAACCTTCTGCTCTCGTTCCCTTGTTTGCTCTTGGCAGCTATTGGCAGGAGACATCCTGTTAATGATCTTTTCCTGGCCTCCTAGACGACTGCTCAGACTTCCACAGATCCTTCATTATTAACGCAGAAGCCTTGTAAGTCAGTTTTAATGGCCTGTGCAATTTTTATTCCTTAGCAGGAGACACAGCCTCCTCCATATGGATATATGTTTATTAATATAAATCCTTAATATCATTTTTCCTAGTGAGAATAATCAGGAAAAGCCAGGCCCTGTGTATTACACTTGTATCAGTTCATCCGAAAAAAATTCAGAAAGGAATCTTTGCCCTGCAATATGCAGAGCATGGCACAGATATGCACATAATCCTCTCCTTGGGGTTGCCTAGGCACCGAATGACAGCCAGGTTTCTTTCCACAGTCCCGCCATCCCTCTCCAGATGGAGCAGGTTGCATCCCAACCGAAGCCTCTTTCATCTGCCTAGCATAGGATTCATTACCTGATCTCAGCTCCTTCCTATTATTCTTGGAATATCTCCAGTTCCTGCATCTATTCTGATGGGGAATGACGGGATATTTCGCATCAGGGCTGTGTAACGAATGCTGACAAACCTGCTTTGCGCAGATGACTCGACAAATTGCTGTTAGTGCTTGGGCTTCATTAGGGTTATATCTTTGCTGACAGGTTGAACAGAGTGACTTGGAAAATGGGAGAGAAATTCCACTATTTATTTAGAAATAGGGAGTTGTTTTTTCTTTCCTCCTAAGTAACTTCCAGTTCTTCCATTACGTGTTTTCTTGCTATACAAAATGATTCTTTTAAAAAAAATTGCTTTTTGAGTCTCAAGATGGAGTTAAAAAAATTGGAAACCATTCCCAAAGACTATCTAGTGAGATTTTTGTCCTTCCCATCAAGTAAGGATTATTTTGTTCTCCCATTTCTGCTACTCTTCCATGTATATCAAGAGGCTTCTATATCCCCATGCATGAAAAAACATGAAGCCAAGCATTATTTCTAACACTCAAGTCTGCAGGATTCTCAAAGCAGTGTTTCCCCTATTTTTTTAAACTAGGTAGACCATTAAAAAGTTTAATCATGGCAACATAGCCCATTTTGCCTATCTTTATGGCAAAATATTTTTAGTGGCAGCCTACCTAACATAACAGGCAGAATTTATGTTCACAGATGGCAAATTTTACAGTATGGACCAGACCAACAGGACCACAAATTAATCTCTAGTGTCATAAGAATTTCATTACACACATGTATAAGATCATCTGTCACCAGAACGAGCAATATGAATATCAGACACAGCAAAAGCATCGAACGCACGTTCAGTCTCCAAATTCTGCCCTTGACATACACAAGTCTTTCAATTACAACAGTGCACGCTGCCTGGATTGCACCATAAAAAGAAATAAATTTCCCTGAAGCACAGCAAAACTGAAGCTTCAGCTGAAGCTTAAGTTCCAATTATTGTATTAAAAGCAAAACTTTAGTTTAAGAAGAGCAAAAGTAGTTTGAGCTGATGGTATGGGCTGGAATTGATAGATGGAGCTTCATATATTCCCTCTTAACCCCAATCTGCTGCAAGTTCTATCTTTCCACATAACCCTCTCAACCAAGAAAGTGTTCCCTATTGCTTCCCAATTTCCAAGCTGGATTAAGAACCCAGAATTAACCAAGGAAGAATCTTTTATTCACTTAAATTCATTTTCCTAGAACAAAATCTATCATAATATACTACACAGTAATACTGCCTTGCAAAAGTAAAGAGGTTCATAAAAATGAGCATATCTGCTCTTTCTGTACAACGTCAGAGCTCTGAGGTCTGTATCCAAGGCAGCTTTGAGCACCACTTGATTTGGATCTATTGTCTCAGGAACGACCCACTCGGGAATATGCTCCACTCCATGTATAAAAGATCGTTAAAAACAATCAGTTATATTGGGCAAAAATATATTTCCCAAAGCAAACATTCACTTGAATGTATACTTTTTTCTAGCTAGTGCACACAAAAATTCTCTGTATGTAAAAACCTTGTGGGTTTTTATGGACATAAGCAGTGAGATGAAAAATAGGGACTGCCTGGTAAGCAAACTGCATAAATTACATATAGGTGCTATAGTGATTGTATTTTCCTCAGCATAATTCCCTGCTTACTGGGTAAACTTCAGCTGGATAAACTCTCTATGGGCCCAAAGTATGCAATTGGAAGTGCTCCTAAAAGCAGCTGCCAGTGCTGCTTCCACCCCGGAGGATGAGCAAACAGCAGAGCTGCATTCTGCCTCTTACCTTCAGCATTTAACTGAAGGTTAGATAAAAATACCCACAGTTCGTCTGATGAAAAAGCAAAATACAAAGTCAAAACACAAGATAGGACAGGCCAAGCTACATAGGGCCAATAATGAATTTTCCTAAGGAGTATTTCTGTGCACATAACCATGCTAATTTATCATAACCAAAACGTTTCCTGGAGATTAACTGATTCCACTGCTGCTTAAAGAGGGAAATTCCCATGGAAACCTGCCTGCCTTGCTGGCAGCTCAGGAGCCTGAACACACACACACACACACATTCTGCAGCACTGGGAGGGTAGCAGGAGGGTCCCCATGCTGACTGGGAAGCCCCCCAAGCCACCGCCGTGCAGGACAGGCTGAAGCTCTCCCAGCTCCTGCAGCCCTTCACTCAAAGCTCTTGGCTGCCTCAGTTGGTGGTTCCTCCAAACCTCTGGTTAGTTCTGAGAGCTTCTTTGGAAGGGCTTCCAAAAGCTCTTCCCCACCCACCTTTTCTTTTTCTTTGCTAGGACTTCAATAACTCTACCCTCATGCTGTTTGTCCCAAGATAAAAAATATTTTAGAAATTCCAACAAAACAAAAACCCTAGTCTTAGGCTGTTGCCAATACCCACAATATTTCAACTGCAGTGAGGCAAAGAGACCCAAAAACTCCTCAGAATTAAAAGCTCACATAAAATACTTGTACAGCCCTAGGCAGACTCTTTAATCGGTGTTTTAGCTTTGCAAATCACAACAGAAAAGGGGAAGCCCAGCTACCCATGGTGTTGGTCCATCTAGTGCATCTTTTTCATGCTGGCCAAAGCCAAGTTTATCAAATAAAACTCAGCAAACCCAGGCATAGGCAATTACAAAATAACTTAGTCTTATAGGAAGGCCTTCCTGACCCTAAACATCTGAAGTCTGGTTAAGCCAAATGACATGAGATGTGGGATGCATGAGCCATTTCCTCTTCTTTCTCCGCACGCAGCGCTGAAGAGCTTTCCCCAATTCAGACCGCAATCTGTAAGTTGATTAATATGGAAATGCTCTTTCACAAAAGTTGAATGATTTGTGAGCACTGCATAAGGCTTACTTTTGTTTTCTCAACATCTGTCCCTAAAGTGCACTTTTCTCAAGTTCTGCCCCCATCCTCTCGGATCACAGTTAGGAGAAAGGAAGGAATCTGCTCTGAGGTTGCCCACGCCTGCTGCACCTCCTTCCCTCCCCAGCCTCTGGCATTCCCACAGCACATGACACTTGCAAATTACCTTTAGGGCCCTTTTATTTCCCAAGTCCCATTTCTTGGGGAATATGGTCTCTACATAGCTTTGAGCCAAGAGTCTGACAGCTAAGGACATAACAAATATGCAACACTAACCCTCTGGGTGGCTGGAAGGGCCAGAATCCTCTTATGAAAAAGTCACCTGAAATTTTCAAAGCTTAAAACAGAAATGGGCCACCCAACAGGCAGTCAAAAAGCACGACAAAAGCTGTTCTACTTCAAAACCAAAGTGGGACACACAAAGTCTAGATCTAAATCATGCCACATATTTCCTACACAGCCATCAGCGTGTCTCATTTTCTCTTCACACCATGACATAATTTACCATTGTACAGGACCACAGCAAGAAGTATCCCAAATGCTTTGGAAATACCCACATACTATTTAAAAGCTTTATAAAAGAAGAGGAAGCTTCACCAACGCAATGGAAAACACCAGATAAATTGTTTAGCAAAACAGACTAGAACAGTTATTCTGAGTGACTTAGAGGCAGAATTTGCAAAGACGCAGTTATTGCTAAAAGTAAATAGAATTAAAACAAAGAATATTATATAAACACTAATAGCTCATACTTTACAATCAATTTCCATGTTCCAGAAAGTATTATTTACACAGAATACTCAACACCATTTACCGTTTTCCTCAAACGGAGAGCCAATGATGACATTTTCTCAAAAAAACATTGAAAGTAGTCAAAGAAATTACAGTCAACATTCATTTGTCCCTGTTAGTAGGCTGCTTATTATACACCACTTTAAAAAATCACTTACCTTAACACAAACTGGTCTGCTAGGGAGTCTTCAGCAAGGGAAACGTGAAAGGTTACAACATCGCCTTCTTTCACAGGACTAACTGGCAAGTGGATCACGATATTATCATCCAGCCTCAAAGCAGACTGCTTTAATTTGTCGTGATTTGGGTAAACAACGATGCTACCAATCCTCTCCATAGCTGGCAAGGCCTTGTGCTCATTATCTTCACCCGCATGGATATTGTTTTCCCATGCTGCATCCTCAGGAGAACACTCCCCATCCGCTGCATAAATCTGGTAGAAGAGCTCCACAGTAATCCCTTCCAAGGAGGCCATTGGGTCTGAAACCCCAGGTGGAGGGGAGCTGAACCAGCTAGGAGACAATTCCAGCTCTGCAACACATAATCCCAGGTGGCCTTTCAACCTACAGCTGGCCACAACTTCTCTAGACTCCAGGAAAGCAAACATTTTCACACAAGGCAATGTCTCCGTGGAGTCATAGTCATCCCAGTCCTTCCCCACAATATAGAACAAGGTTTGTATTTTAGGTTTGTTGGAATATATTGAGCTTTCAAGTATGTGCGATTTTAATTTCCAGTTAAAAGAGAATTCATCTGTGAACCCAAAAGATGCAGTAGTCAGCATGAGGTCCAAAGGAACAGGCTGTTCAACAGAAAAAGGTCCATACGTGGCATTTAGGATAGGTGGCAGTTTGGCTTTGTATATAAAGAACGAATCCACCCTAGTCTGCAAACTGGAGTTCCTCATGATATCCTGGTTGGCTTCTTTGAGGAAGAAGACGACATCAGCATTGCTGATGTGGGAGTTCACGGGGAGATACGTTGGCAGGTTGGAAAATCTCTGCACGCTGTCCATGATCCCTCCTCGGCTCTCCGCCACTGCAGGCCAGAAACAAAAGCAAACAGAAGGCCAACTCAGATGCTTGCTTAGCACAGCCCTCCACCTCTCAAAAACAGCATCTTGTTAGAGACCAGCAGCATTAGCAACAAATATGAAATAAATTGACGTCCTTTCAATTGAATAAACATTTTTACTAAAAGCCAATGCACTTAAAATATCATGTTATATTGGCTGTACAGCTCCCTTGTCACCTTCCCCCATCTAAAAACAACTTTAAAGTCATTTAACAAGTTATAGATGAAGCAGGGAGGGGAGACTGAGTGATGATGCTGGGTCTTGCATTAGTTTCCATTTTTTTTTTTTTTTTCTGGTTGGCTTTCATTATTTTACAGCCAAACCCAACTTAAGACTTGTTCCCATCCACATCTCAATACATATAAACAGCCACCATATTGCAGATGAGTAGACAGTAAAACAAAATATTTTCTTTAGACTAACATTACTAACACACAATACATAATGGGCTGAAACTAAGCAAACAAAACTAAATTAGGATTGATAATTTGGCTGCAAATGGATAAAATCCTTCATATTCTTGAAAAAACACTTGATACAAGAAAAATACAGGTTTTGGTAGAGGTCTCAGTGGACTGGACTTACAGGCAGGGGTGAACTTGAGCAAAGGAGAGGAATCTTCCATGTGCAGAAGGTTCACAAAGACATAGAAAGATATTTAATTCCAAACAGAGAACAAAATGCATTTGAAGCTCGCAGATATTACTCTAACACACAATGGTCAATCCTCCAGCCAGCACTAGAGCAATTTTTCCTGGGCAACAAAGATTCCAGAGGGAGGGATGTATCCAATAGAAGTCTGCAACTTGGGTCTATCTCTAATTAATTGTGAGGTACATTCTACCAGGGCTGCAGTTCTAACAGAAAGGAACGATGAATGCAAACTCCTGGGACCAACACAGGAGAAACAAAGAGAAACAAAATGAATTGAAATGAAGTGTTCCCAAAACGGGCAGCGGTAAAAAGGGGACAACAGAGGACACTGAGGGCAAAGCTGTCACAGGTCCCTGCAGCCTAGCAGCGGTTCTGCAGTTTTGGGATACTCAGATGGAGGCACCAAAGCTTTTCTCCCACCCTGAATGTTAAAGCAGGCTGGAAGTCCCACTGTGGGACACATCTCGTCCTGCTTGTAGCAGGAAAAGAAAGGAGACTGATGCCAATTCTAGCACCAAAGTCACCAAGGAAAAGTTTCAGCAGCTCCGTTATGGTTCTGGTATTTACAGAGCCCCTTTCCACAGCCCGGCTCGCTCAGCAGAGCTCACAGTCACTCAAGGCTGAACTTTGCTCCTGCCTAAACTCAGGCAGGGACGAGAGGAGCTGTTTCATTGCTGAAAAGCCAAATGCAGACAAGCACCTTCCTGCATTAATTAATTGTAGATAAATCCAGCCACATTTGAAAGCAGTACTTTTGAGATGTCTCATTTATCATAAAACCTGGGCTTCCATACAGATAAGCAAAGGACCTCGAGCAGCAGCAGAAACCTCCAATCTCTAGCAGAACAGCAAAAACTGACACCTCCCAAAACCCATCAGATTGATGACGAGATTTAAACACTGACATCATTCCAGCGACTAAAGAAAAACTGGACGAGAGGCAAAGCTTAAATACATTTGTATTTACATTATAGCTTCCCCCCCACACACCTTTATGCAGATATTTTATTTCCCTTGGGAACTGATTTACAGGAACTTTAAAAGGGATGGGTTTCCTTTCCCTTGGTTTCATTACAGTGGCAACATTCTGCCTTTTTTTGAGAACCGATACGAGGCCTAGGATATCAGCCCACTATAACTCACACAAAATGAGACACAAATTTTGTCTGAAAGCTTATATGGGCAGCCATAAACACTAGTAGACAGGGCTAGGCTTTGTCCTAGAACTAGCCCGCAACAAAATATGATATCTGAATTTAGTAGCGTTTTATGAGGCTGTAGGAACATCTAAAAAGAAATACTTCATACAATGGCAGGCCAACACCCGCCTTTTTAATTCGGCAAGTCAGCACCACGGCATCAATCTCCCTACAGTGAGTCAGGAACAGGCCACGGTTCGAGCTCTGATGTGCAACAAAGCGACTGATAAATCACCTGCTCTGTTAATAACCACTCCAGCAAGATCAAGAGAGGGCAGAGCACTAGATCAGAACACAGGTTAGTCCTCGTTATCAGGCAAAGAAGGGCAAAAGATGAGGCAGAGGGGATGGAGGCCTACAGCAGCATCCCCAAGGCCTGGGGCTCTTTCCAAGACCAGTTGTTCCTCAGGGATTAGGGCACTGAGGGAAATCACAGGCTCAACCATAGCTTGGGATATTCAGTTAAGGTCTTGCAGATGATGGTTTGGCCCTTTTGAAACACCTCTATCCGGACTAGCCAACAAATAAAAGCCCTGGAGGGGCAGGTCAGCTTGAAGAAGATGTCGTCCCTCTCCTTTCACGTCCACCCCTCTTCCCCACCTCTCAGACAACGGCCACCCTGCAAACTTGGAGGTTGCACATGGAGGACAAACTCATTCCTGATGTTTCCGAGGAAGCAGAGTGAGGAAATCACAGTAACCAGCCCCACAATGCTGGCAACAGGGGGGAATCTCCTCTTCAAATCCCCATATCCAAATCTTCCCTTACATCTTCCCTTTCAGATCTTATCCAGAGCTTCCCTCCAGATCTTCCCTTACATAGAACCTGCTTTGTGTGGTCTTAGAAATTCTTATTTAACTGTAACAAAAAAAAAATCCACTATTTTTGTTTTAAATCAAGATATACCAATTGATCCTGGTCTGAGGACATAAAATGCAGCACAAAACTAGGGCACAGGCAAGCCCCTGGCGATAGATCACGCTGTGCAATAAAAGCCTGATATTGACCCAACACAAAAATTAATCCATGCTATATTTCTTAGATTTCATAAACTCTAACGAGGAAAACAAATAGCCTCCTATAAGGTAGCAGTGGCAAGGGGAGGTCAGCATTATAAACTAATGCTTCTCTATTAAGCTATAGTGTGAGGGGGGGAGACTTTAAAATTTATATTTTCATAACTGGAGACAAAAATACTCTTTTTGCAGCATAAAACCAAATTTCAAATCTAAATCTTACCTCCAGCTCAGCTAATTACTTACCAGGAACTAAGTTTCTAATGCCTTAGTAATTCAGAAGTGGGAGGTGTGAGAAATAGGAAGTGCTTAAAATATGCAGCTTTTCCGATATTTGCTTTCCTGAAAACAAACAAGAAATCCAACCCTGCACCTGTGAAAACTGAATATGAGAAAATTCATCTTTGCAGCAGCATCATCAGAATTGCAGCATGAGATCATATAGACACTCCTCTTTGAAAAAGAAGAATAATTTCAAGTAATGTGGTGCCAGTAAGTGCTGTGATGTTATCCATGACTCACACAGAAGCAATCAATGGCTTGTCTGTATAGGAGAAAAATCACCAGCCCTCACTACAGGCCATAAAGACCAAACTATACACGTACATTATTCCAATAAAAAAAGGCCCTATTCATAATAATTATTTTGCTCTGGAAATGCAGGCATTATCCTAGAATAAAAACACATTGTAGCCCAGAATAGAGTCTCTTCACATGGAAAGCTATTCTAGAACTACTAAATTACAGCAGACTAATTAATTGTGGAATAGCTCTGTAGGTCACTTTTATGCACGCAAGGGTTAAGAGCCAATTATTGCCACAGGCCACAGCCACAAGAGGAGACACACGATGATTTGTCCCATGGGAATAACGTTCCGGATGGTGCCTGCCCACAACCCTTGACCAGGTACAGCTGGGGATACTGCAAAGTGCAATTTCCTCCAACTCTTAAACTTTACTTAAAAAAAATTAGAAAAAAAAAATCACATTGCAGAAATTTACTGTGAGAGGAAACTTCATTTAGGCACCACAAATAGGATAAACTTGGGCTGTACAATGTTTTTAAGGTGAATGCCCTGCTCATGCCAACCCTGATTCATTCAGCATTTAATAAAATAACCACACAGGGTAGATGGGCTGGACCCACATCACCACCTATCTACGCCCAACACACTCCAGGTTACCCCCTCAATAAATCACAAAGAAGGTCCCTCCAGAGTTCATTTATCCTTTCCTAGACACTTGTATCTCAGCAGGTGATAAATCACCCTTGGGAGGAGTCTCCGTCTCTCCACAGACTTCAGAGCACTAAAGGTGGCCTGCTTGGACATTGATCTTAGCAGTTCAATGTCTAAAGGCAAAGGACAAAGCCCCTTCCTTCTTTGCTGAAGCTTCTTCTCCTACATTTTATGTCTATTTGCCCATCACTCCTCTGCTTCCAAGCAAAAAAACTCCTTTCTCAGAAAACCTTCATCTTCTGAAATACATTTTTCCTCAATGTAAAATTAAATCCTGCATAAGATGAAACCCCTGATGAAGCCACTATTAGTGAAGTTCACTAATAAACTGTATTATTGTATTCCAGAGCAAGTCAAATGCTTTGCCCGCAAAACTTAGCAAAAATATTAAGTCATGTGTGAAAGTTTATGAGCTGGTACTTACTATATTTTTAGCTTGCATTCATTTTGCACAGTCACCCATACTGAAAGACATGCATATAGTAAGGCCACCTACAGATAGTAATAAAACTGTACTGTCTGAAAGGCTGCCTATAAATCTTATTAAAGTAATCCCCTCTCTGAGTCCAGATTATTACATTCACCTTTATGGTAAAATAAAAATTAATTTTCTCAGCTATAATAAGTATATGATAAGAAGGCAACACTTGGGACTAAATAAAGATTATAATTAACTCCAACTGAATAAATCTAAATTTAGCTTGGACTAGCAATTTGTTTTCATGCACTTGCTTCAACAGCTGCATGAATAGGTATGACAGGATTAGCATCCCAGGCCAGTTCCAGCACTACTGGCACAGAAAGGAGCATGGCAGAGTGTAATCCAACACCCAAAAGACCTCAAGATTAATTCAGGGCTCTCTATCAGCAAAAGTTTGGAGAAACAGAGAAAAACAAAAAGCACAGCAATGGCATTAGCCTGGCAAGGAAGGCACAAAGTGCTCGTCTCCATGGGAAGCACTGCTCACTGCACGCTCCAAATCAGCGTTGCACAGACAATTCCCATCACCAATGGCACATCTAGGGGAACATCCCTCCTCACCAGCCTCTCTGCACTCCCTTTGCTATTGAGCATCTGCTTTTGGGTGCAAGGGGAAATGGGATTCGGCCCTATGTGGGTTGGGGTCTGACCCGGGACGGCCCCTGCTCCGCAGTCCTTCGGTGGGGAGCTGTAAAGCAACTGCACAACAGAGCCATGCTATGTAATGCAAGCACCTGCAAGCACGCAACATGGGGGGAAATAAGCAGATCAAACCAATAATATGCAGTGTTTAGGCATTTTTAGTCAGAAATGAAAAGCCTTGTAGCAGCACTATACATGACAAGTCAGATTTATGTTCTGAGAAAAAAAGATTCCCTTATAGAAGGATGAGGAACTGCCTCGTTAAGGCACTGCCTCATTATCTGACCCACTCTGGCAAGATCCCGGCTAATAACTTTATTACTGAAAGGGAGGAGTTCAGACATGCTTATCAAAACAGGCCGTGTATTTATCCTGCCAGGGGACAGCGTGCAAAGCGGAGCAGTCAAGTTGCTGTGCTCCTTCCTCCGATCCCACGTGCTGGCCCGAGCAGGCATCGGATTTGCCTGCACAAGAAAAATTTATCAGTTATAAAGCTACAGCTGCATCGTTATTGATACCAGCAGCTTAGCGCAGCAAGCAGAGATGCTTACTTCTGAAGATGACAGTCTTTAACTTAAGGGTGATGCAGTCTAAAACCAGAAAAAAACATTTTTATGACAAAATAGTATATATGTAATATCTATAGCAACTTCAATTCACTGCCCAAGGGTTTGACTTTCCCAAATAGCAATACCCTGCTCCTGCTCCTCAGCACTGCAATATCCAGCACCATTTATTTATTTATTTTGAAATCCCCCAGTCTCAACCCAGACCCAGTTGCTAAATTTCTCACTGCTTCGAACACAGATCTGGCATCCTTGCAGCTTCCAAAACAGAAACTTTATCCCACCATGGAGAAGGGATCCCCTTTTCTCCAACTGCTACCCTCATGTCAAGCCCTGGAAGGACCTGAGACACAAAACATTAAACCTCAGACATTTCTAAGTATAGGAAGGCTATTTTGGATATGTTTTGGAGGTTTTTACTCTTCTCTGAACCCTATACAGTGGGAAACATGGTAACTTAAGGCATTGGGTTTTATGGGGGAGAAAGATGCAAAAAAAATCCCCATAAAAATTTAAACTATAAATCATGCCTAAAATATTCTTGATACATATTGGGGATGGTTTCACCATCTGTGAGTAATGTGCCCATCCCCTAACCCCATAAAATCTTTATGCTGCCACCTATTCTATTTATTAATCTCTATCTCACTCTCACACATACACATTTCTAGCCAAAGTCTTCCGTATTATAAACATTTATTCAAACGTGTCTGATGGAAAGAGCTAGAAGTTAGACCAGTAAACAAAATATATTCCACTAACACTATTTATATGCTCTGCAAAAATATTTTGTGGTCCCATCTGCAGGCTGTGCAAAGCTCAGGATAACAGTGGTGCAGAGCCAGGTATTCATGACTTCCCAGGACCATCGAATTCTCTCCCTAATCTATTAGGCCTAAGCTATTTGCTTTCCATTATGGAAAGCAGGATCATTCTAATGAGTGAAGGGCACACAACAAATACTGAAGGTGAATCTGTACAGAGAAGGCTGGAGCACAAAGTAAATATTTTTATGGAAGCGCAGAATCTTCCCTCTCCTAAAAGCCACACAGAAATGAAGTGAAAAATCCGCATGAGATGTCACCAAGCCCATTCCGTTCCTCCCTTCTGACAAAAGCAACAAAGCTATTTTCAGAGCCAAGGGGTTTTAGCCCATGCTCCAAATCCCGCAGTTTTCTTCGATGTCGGCGGCGCCCACGCGGCTCCCGCAGCGCTGCTCCCGTTCCCCGCATCGCAGGGTGCAGGAAGGCAGGAAACTCTGAGCGCTTTGCCATTTCACAGGACTGTTTCCCGCTGAAATTGCCTGGCTGGGCTGCTCCGTGGCCTGAGTGCCAGTTGGGTTTCAGTGAGAGGTGGCGATACGGTTGTTAAAAGCCCAGGCAAGCTCCAGCATCGCATACACCAGCGACCAGGAGACAGCCCTGCCAGGTGCAATTAGAGCCATTAGCACAGTGGCAAAAGGTCACAAATCCACCGGCTGAACAGACTGAATTGCAGTGACTATTTCCAGCTAAACAGAAGCATCAACACAGCTCACGAGCCAGGGTTTCTACTCTGGTCGCCCACAGGGAGAAGCCACCTCTACGTCTGCACGTTTTGCGCATCCTGCCCCTGCACAGGCTCCAGACCAGGGTCCTTCTGGCTTCCAGGAGGACATCAGGGCTCCCAGGACTGCCAAAACCTGCTCTTCCTTCTCAATGCTAAAAAAACTAGCCTTAGGGCTACTGGTGGGATTGCTGCTACAGAGCAGGTTAGGAGAGGGCTCTGTACAACCATTATCTGAAGCAAAACTCATTTTCCCCTCAATGATATTTCATAAACAGCAAAAAAATGAATGTGCATACAGAGCACGTGGATATATTCGCCAAACAGAAAGGGGCCTTGCAAGGGAAGCACATTCACTAAAGGCACCAGGTGATTGCAAAAGTAAATCTCAAATATATGCTCTAAACTATTAGCCAGCCAAGAAATATTTGTATTCAGTGTCAAAACATCGATGTCACACAAAGCCAAGAGACTGACAGGAGAAAGGTGAGGATTTATGTTAGCTGAGGTCTATCTGTCACAGAGATAGGAAGGCTGAGAGCGCCCTTTTATTAAAACCACTCTCGCGCTACAGATATTGATCTAAGCAGCTAAGGTTGAATAGCAAGTGCAGCCCCGTGTCTCTCACAAAGTTACTCACGAGAGCAGCAGCAAAGAAGTGGCAAAAACAGCTTCCCAAAGCATCAGGAACCCCGCTCTGCTCCCCAGTCCCTGCTGTGGGCTGCCCATGAACAGGACTCACTGCTCCCAGGTTAAATTCACCAGCAAAATAATCACAAGAGAAATACAGTGATGACTGCGTGGCTCACCTGTTCACACCAGAAAAAAGAAACGTTATATGCATTGCTTCTTAAGGATTCATCCTTAAATTGGCCTCAACATTTGTGATTTTCCCCTCTGGTTTCAGGCATCAGCCCTAGCATGTGTTGACTCCACCATGGCTCTCCCTCTGATCCAAGGGACCCACATTTTAGCTTAGGATTTTGGAAACCCCATTTTGTGACAATGGTCAGTGGACCAATGTATGATGTTAAAAACGAAGCACAAGATAGTAAAATGAAGTTCAAGTCTATATACATCTGTATTCTCACACTCACATTTCAGACACATCATTTTAGAGCATTTCTGGTCCTCCCCACAGAAGCTTTTACCTTTGATGATACCAAAAAATTCTTTGTCCGAGACAGAAATTAAAGAATATTAAAAGGATAGCAGGTGATTTTCCAAAAGAATTGTCCTGAAAAAGATAAAGTTGCTCCAGGGCCTTTCTCCGTATCTTCCACCAGCTTCTCATCCTGCCATTCAGAAGCTCTTGGAAGAAACAAGCTCCAAACCAATGGGCCCAAAAGGTCCAGGCAACCTACAAAAGCAGCTTACAACAAAACCCCTGTAAAGTTATTGAGAACACAGATGTACCTTGCATGCACAGAAAATCCTCTGTCTTACCAACACTCATCCATATCCCCCTGTGACTTTAATCCCAGGAAGAGTGTGTGGCCCCACTGGGGAGCTGTGATAAAGCATAATGGGATGCAGCACTGCTGCAATTACCATTAGCTCCCATTCCTGGCTCACCGGGACAAATACCCGGATTATCCAGACTGATCCAAGACTCTGCTTGCTGTTTCCCATGGGGAAATCTCAATGCGAGCCCGGCCAGTTTCAGGGAGAGCTGCATGAAGCCATGCAGCCTTTTAGCCACGTTAGAAAACGAGGCCAAATGAGAGCTCCGTGCCTGTATGAATCCACCCACCATTTGCTCAGTGATATCCGAGCCTATTTTCCAAGCCCAATCTCTAACCTGCACTTTGCATTGCTCTCAGAGGCAACCAGTATTACACTAAGCAAGCTCCCAAAGCAATACCTGCTCTCAGACTCTCCTAGGAACAACCGTGCACTCATGGCTCTGCAGCTCAAACATCATTAAGTTATCAATTTATATCTGCCTCTCCAAGGAGAGCAGCACACACAAACAGGAATTCGTTCCTCTCTAATAGCAACTCCCCTTTTGTTGTTGGTTTTTTTTTTTTTACCCAAAATAGCCAGAACAAAAGCTCCTGTGCTCTCTCATATGCCTTTACTTAATTCAACTTCCTATTTTTGAAATGACAACAGCCTCAAGCAATTCCATTAATTTGTGGTGCAGTAAAAGGGCTTTGCATTCCTAGAGTACTCCAGACCTCCTCCCCTGCTCCCTCGCTTCCTCAAACAGTCCCAATCAAGTACATCCCAGCTTCAGAACAAAGCATAATTTTTCCACACTCGAATGCATTATTTTAAGTTTTCAGTGCACACTTGACATATTTTACAAATTCATGGCAGATGCTGTCAGAGAGGACAAAATAACCGTCCCTCGGTAGCGCTTTTCTCTCACTGCAGTGATCAAAGGCTGCAGCCCGTCACTCCCCGTGAGCAGGACGGCTCCTCCTCAGCTTCACACGGGACTTCTTGGCTGCTGCCGCCTCTGCCTCCTGCCCAGGAGCAACTTTGGGCTTGATTTCTTACACACAAGGAAAACTCCCAGCTGCTCTGGAGGAAGCAGCTCCAGGAGTTCTTGTCAAAATTTTGGTGCGTAAAGCAAAACCTTTTTATGGTTTACACACTGTGAAGCACCAAACATGGTTATTTTGCTGACAGGTAATTATTAGAGGCAGAGAATAAAAATTCTCAAGCCAAAAAAACCCCAAAGTTTGGTCTCTGCAGATGAGGTGACACTTGCTGTGTGGTTCACTTGTGCTAATACATCAAGGCAATAAAAAGATAATGAGCATCAGCAGACAGCATTTTCAAACTCTTCAAGAGTTGAGAGAAGTGAATTAGATGAGATTTGAGGTTGCCTATGAAGGCAAGAAGCAGGATCTAATTCTTTCCTTGGTGACAAGGCAATTACACAGCTGGGCAGAGGGTCTAAGGTGCCCACCTATCATGGCCTGAACCAGAGGACCCTCTAGAAAGTGACAGCTCATTAACATGGCATTAGTTTAAAAACAGGACATACATTAGGGGCTTGACCAGAGCAAAAAGCATCTGCCTACCTGGCCAAGCTATTCCAAGGCCATCAAACAAATGCATGGTAATTTACAGCAGCAATTCCAAATTTGACCTATTACTTTTGCATTGAAGTAATTCACAGATACCAAGATGGAGCAACCCAGGAAAAATCCTAAGGATAGAGACCTGGAAAGTCTGAGAACAAGCTTTGCACACCAGGAGCATCAGCAGCCCTTGTCAACAGTTTCAATAAAATGCAGTCACTCAAGAAATGCGAGCAGAACTTGGACCAGTGACAGTTTAGCACAGAGGTTGGGATGCCAGAGTGCTGGCCCCCAGCTCCTCAGTGCTGATTCTCACATGGACACGTCTGCGGGCCCAGTTTTCTGTTTGAATGACACCAGTGCAGATCTGACACGACCTCATCAGCCTCAATCACGGCTGAAAGGCCAGCGAATTTAGAGCCTTGTCCTGCTCACACCCAAGGCAGGAGCATCATCACCCCAGCACCATACACGGTTGCACCCACCACATCTCCAGCCCCCTGCAAGGAAAGTTTTGCTCTTGGGAAAGACCCCGGCCGTGCACAGACCTGGCACCGGGTCCGTGGGTGCTGGTGACACCGGCAATGTTGGGAATTGCCGGCGGGCACTGCAAGGGAGCAGCGGGAAGCAGGGCTCACCTCCCGCTTGCGCTCATCCACGTACAGAAGTGCCACCAGCAGAGGTCAAGTTTGAGTCAGTTCAAGTCGGGTCTTATTATATCCAATACTGTCACCTCCCCATTGCCCATGTATAAAATCCTGTAGATTTTTGCTTTGTCTGCTGTTTGCAACTAAAACCAAGCACATAATTCACACTGCATAAGTTATCTGAGCAACTTAGCCCTTGGAGCTCTCAAAGCAGATAACTTCCTCATACTTGTCTAAAAAATAAAAAAAAAAGGTTTGTTTTCCTGTACTTTTTACAGATGATTACGGACCTCAGCTATGTTTTTCCAGGGCTTGAACTCCTGGGTAGCTGGCATCAGAAAGAGGAATTTACCTCTTTCTTCCTCTTATACCTTCAACTTCTCTAGTTTGGGTATAGTGGAGGAAAACACATGCAAGCATCGAGTTTCAAACCCGCAATTCTAAAACTCAGATTCCATTATCTTAGAGATAACACATAATTCTATAATGATATGTAATAATTTATCATTTGATCTCATATCAGAGAGTTCAAAGGGATCACAGCCAGCTGGTGCTAAAATAAGCATTTGCCAGAGGCTGCAAGGGTGGGAAGAGGAGATCAGAAGCAAGAGATGTAACGTGCTCTGACTTTCTGGCTTGGTGAGACTGGCTGAATCCCTGATACAAAGGGGGAACATTTCCCAAACCAACCAACCTGTTGTATTCTGCTCTGAGCGCAATCCCTGGAGTTAACCTGGGGTGAAAGGAGGGGAGATTTTCCATCCAATGGTGCCAACAAGAGGGGAAGGTCCTCAACTATTAGTGCTGTGCAGGGCACCTAGTTCAGTACTTGATTTGTCCTGCATTTGTCAGGCTGAGCGCAGGATGCAGGACTAGCCTCTAATGCAGGGACTGGGAGCACTCCAGCTGCAGCCACCCCTTTTCTCCCATAGCCCTGGTTATGGGGGTACAGCATTAGAGAAGGGAGGCACAGATTTGACTTAGAGAAGCCAAAAATCACTTGTCAGTTTGTACCCTTTGCATGTACTTTCATATGCAGCACTCACACAGATTGCCCTCCATTCTTCATTAACAGTTATTAACTTTTTTTTTCTCTCCATAGAATCTTCTTTAACAAATGCACAAATTGATTCTGGTGACAAGAGTTTGTTTTCCTCAGAAATGGACATAATTAAAAGGTTCCTGACATGAAAAAGGAAAGAGAAACATGGGCAGGAGAGCCACTAAACTACCAACATCAGTCAGATTTGGGTCTTTCCTCTGAACCCTAAGACACATTCACTGCTCCATTTCACACTGGAACACACAGATTTTAAAAAGTCAGGTAGCTAAGAAAGCCAAGAATCCATCAAAAACACAGCACTACTTAAAATATTGCAAAAATTCTTCACTAGTTTTTAGGGGAGACCTCAACCCTGCTGCCAAATTAGCAAGAAAGTAAAACCAGAATGGAAGAAAGAAATCAGGACAGACAGTAAAATACACAGCTAGCTCAATTTCTGAACTTTGGACACTGACTGCTGTTCTGTATCTGAAGAAAACTAAATAAATAAAAATAACAAAAGTGAAGTGTTATGGAGTTGTCTTTGCTCTAGCATATAGCACACATTTCTATTACCCTTTCTAGATTAGCCAAATGAAGATCAATGTATCCATAAAACTCAATGACACGTTAATGCAAACCTTAAAAAAGATAAAATGCCTTTTATCTCAGTCTTAGGAAAACCTAATAAAGAATTAACAGTCCATGAAGTCATGGAATTTCACTCAAGGCTTTACTTTATGCTAGGACTTCCTACTCTATTAATTTTTAACAGACAGGTTTCCTCAGGCTTTGGGACATGTTGGTACAGTTGGCCACTGCCATTAAAACTGGGCCTATATTTTCCATTCAGAGTGGGATACAAACCTCCTTGCAGAGCTCTACAGCAGTATGTGGACTTAAAAAACAGCCAAACAGGCTCAGCGGATGACAAATGTAGACTTCAAGCAGCTGTTGACATAGATAAATTTGCCAAAAAGGGGAAATAAATATTGATTTTGATAATGATCTTTCTGACGGGTAATGAATTCACAAGCCAAGGCCTGCACAGCTTTTTACACCTGCAGGATGAGCAATTTGGATCAGCGCTCATTTGCAGCATCACCAAGTTGATACCCAAAAAGCAGCTGCCAGGAATCCAGCCCGACACTAGACGTGGAATTTTTACAGCAAAGAATTCGAGCACATCAGTCGAGGATTCATCTCCAGATGTGTTTGTCTGCGTTCACGAACCTTTGCCCATGGCCAGCTGACGTGCTTGCCCAAGTGCTCACCTACATTTATTCCTACTGACAAACATACGGCAGGAAGACCAAAAATTTCAAAGGCCAAGACTTAAAATCCAATTAAATCCAGAACTTTAGCACCCGAAGTGTTACAGACAAAGCTGTTTGTTCTCCAAAGGGCCTGGATATCTGCATGGTCTGCAAGGGCAGCACAGATGCTCCCACCTCTGCAGAGCAGGGGGCTTCCCTTGGATGCCAAGGAGAGGGGTCCTGGCACTTGAGACCCCTGCATGTGAACCCACACTGGGAGGAAAGCAGCAACTTCCCCAGCATGAGGAGGGTTCAGACCCACAGCGTGGTTCAGACCTTCATCCTTTGTGGCTTGACATGGAATATTCCACCAGTCAGCCTCAAAAATCTGCTGACAGCCCCTTCTGAGGGTCACTGCTTCTCAGACTTCTTTAGAAAAGCTCCATACAAACTTCTAAACAAAGAGTAAGAAAACAGACCTATTTGATACAAAGCAAAAAATCCTACCCTCCACCTCTCAAACACACCCTTTGAACCTCACCATCTCCACTGAATTTTAGATGAAACTTAGAGGCAAACAGACATAGACAAGAGACTATAAATGAACGTCCCCTCATAGCTTTCAGTTCACGAACGTGCAAAGCAGAAGCTTAAACACGGAAAGTGAATCAGCTCAAGAGGAGGAACTTGTCTATCAAAGCTTCTAATGCAAAACCCCAACAAAACTCAGGTTTAACCTTAGCAGTGACCACCCATCACAACATGGCACTTTGACTGCTTGTCAGCAACATGCTTTGAAGAACAAGGATGCTGCAGAAGTCTTTGAAATAAGGAAAAATGCACCCGAATATCACACGCACTCATCAAGGTTTCCCAAAGTCTGCGGCCAAATGAACACTCAACAAGAATCAAACCATGGAGGAAAAAAACACAGATTAAGGGTTAACATACAGATATAAATTCCATAATGTTGTTTTGTTGGCCTTGCACATAATTCCTCAAGAATACAGCACTAATCCCAGTGACAGATGTTGTACACAGATATCCCACGTTTCTCCCAGCCTTGGGCTCCAAGGAAGCTGGGCTGTCCAATGAGCAGCTCTGCAGCGCATTTGGAAAAGCGTAAAATTTGGAGTGACTTCAGCCAGGAATGTCAGGTTCACAGACCAGGGCCCCCCAGTTCCCAACTAGTTTCTACCAACTCCAGAGGAACGTGCACAGGAATTGGTGCCTGCAGGAAAAAAGGGTCCACGTCTCCTCTCACCTCTGCATGTTCTACTGGGCCTTTAACATGGGCCACAATAATCAATTTAATCAATTTAAACACCCAATTAAGCCCTAGAGTTGGCCATGAAGTGGCCCCTTTTCCCCAACACCAGTCTCTTCAGAGGCTTGGGGCCTGAACACAAACAGGCAAGAGATTCGCAGGAGATTATCGTACTTGGAACAGAACATGCTTGCGGTTTTCTTTAGAAATGTGGTATATTTATTCATGCAGTTAATTGGATAGATTGTAATAAAACCAAAAATATCTATTCATTCTTGCAAGTATGAGAGGGAAAAAAAAAGACATTTAACTGATCAATAGCCTCATCTAGCTCTTTTGTTGAATATACTAGAAACAGAGTGTTTTAAATATACACCTTGAAAAAAAGAAAGAAAAGACCCCAAAGAGCTTATTTTCCAAAGCAGAAAGCATTACAAAACCTTTAAAGCCAATAAATCAAGCTTCACCTCTGGAGTGTAAAAATATCCCACGAGAGCAGGGAACGGAGCGTGGGAGGTCTCGGCTCCTGCAGCACCACCCAGGGCAAGTGTCGGGGTGCTCGGGGATCAGAGCAGCCGTGGGGAATGAGGCAGCCAAGATCTGAATCTGTGTCCTGCTACCTGCTAGGAAAACCCGAGCTCTCGGGTTGTGTGTGAGCTTCGCTCCCACTCCCTTCAGATCCCCTCATTTTATCAATGAGAACCAGAAAGGTGCTAAAAAACAGTTTTCACTGCATTTTATTACGCTTTTACCTTAAGTAAAAATTGATTGCGTCTCCCTAACAAATTTCCACCACAACAAACCAATTAGTGAGGCTCATTAATTTTTCATGCATGTTACAAACGTACATGAATGCAGCTGACCTTTCAGTGACGAGCCCAGCATACATTATTGCAGACTTCACTCTCTTCACCTTCTTTTCTTTGATTTACAGCAGTTGCAGCACATTTAAAAAAAAAAAAAAAAAAAAAAAAAAAAAAAAAAAACCACCA
>JAVCKT010026712.1:12329-47560 GCA_032273925.1 Rhynchotus rufescens | reverse complement strand
GGCTGATGCATTCTTTTTTCTATGCTTGTTCAAGACTATTTTTTAAGTCTCTTTATTTTTTGACATTGGTTTCTCTTTTGGGATTCACATGTACCCATGTTCTTAGATATCGTTTGTGCCTAAAAATAGTAATACTGCCTGTTCTTAACCCATTTTCCTACGTTATGCCCTTGTAGATTCAAATTCACTTTGAAGATCCTTGAATATCTAAACTCTTCCTGTAGAACTTTTTTTCTTTTTTTTTTTTCAGAGTGTTTTCAGGATGTTTTACCTGGTTCACTCTACTGTCCCCTTGTAGATTCTAATTCACTTTGAAGATCCTTGAATATCTAAACTCTTCCTATAGAACTCTTTTTCTTTTTTTTTTCAGGGTGTTTTCAGGATGTTTTACCTGGTTCACTCTACTGTCTAGATGTTGTTAAAACAGTCAGAAAGCACCAGCATTTGGGGTGCCACAGTACCTGGAATACTTACTGAACTGAATACTTAATACCGAATACTGAATACTTACAGGGCAGGAAGGAAGCTGCTGGCACAAGGTCCTGTTTGTGCCATTTCACTAAGAATCAGCAGCAACAACAACAAAAAACACATCCGATATGTGGCTTTTTATAGAGTTCACATGTTTCCTTCTGACAGTCTTTCTTAATTTTCTTTTTCCCTAGAGTAAGTAAGTTTTAAGAAATAAGGAATTTTCTTGACAGATTGAAGAACTAAATGGTATTTAAAAACAAAATGCATGCCAATAAATCCCCCAGAATGATAATATATGGAGGAAAATTCTGTGTGCCTCCTGGTGTATCTGGCTTCCAACAGGTAGGATTTCAGGGATTGACTGAGCCACAGGTTGCATTTGTGATATTTTGTTTAATACCCCTTGATCTAATTTCATGCCTAACCTCCATTAATTCTGGTGACCCTTTCTGTTCCTCTGTAGACTTTTGTCCTTTAAGGCAACCTGCAGCAATAAGTTTCTTATTGTAAAAACAATTGCACGACCGATGCTGACAGTATTTCAAAATTGCTTTGAACTGGGAATTTGTGGTAGATATATCTGTAATTTTAAATATGTTGAGGCATTTTCCATTGACTTTGCTGCCCTTTGAATCAGGCCATTTTGAACTTTTCTTATTGATTTAGTCGAATAGCTATGCAACAGGGTAGAAAAGCAATAAGAAAACCAAAGAAAATGACTCTGCGCTTTTTAGTGTTAGTGCAGTTCTGCTTGTCATTAATGTGGAGCTAATTTCCTGTCTGGCAGGAGGCACTGACAGTATTTCACTTTTTCATTAAAAATAGAGGGAGGAAAAAGGGAGCGTGAGAGAGATGGTTGCAGATGATGTAGATTGCACCAGTAATTGACACAGGGCTGTAACGTGCCACTGGGATACAGCACAGAGCTGTTTGCCTCGGAAAACTGCAGTTCAGCTGCTGCACCGTGATGGAATTTACTTACTTGTAAGAGCTTTTTTCATTGAATCCTGATGAAAGGGAGAGATATTTGAGTTATGTGAGCCTCTAACTGAAAGTACTCGATATCGGCATATGACTCCTTACGGGTGATATTCCTACCTAAAATGAATAGCAATGGAAATTTCTAGTTTTAGATGAAAATGATGCCTGTCATGGCACCCTGTGTACTAATAAATCACATCCGTAGATCACTTGTCATCAGAGACATTCTCATTCCCACATTTGTCCGCCATCGTATTTTGTTCCTATGAAGAGCTATTAAGGAGATGTGTTTTTATTTTCAGCTACTCATTCGTATAATTAGTACGTCTGAAGCCATATTTAATTTCAAAAAAATCAAGGATGAAAAGCTTATGTACCGGCACAGTGACATAACAATTTTCACCTCTCTGAAAGTGTGAGACTTTACATTGGGTAAATAAGTCTGTCAGCAACCAAGCCTGCTCTTACCTGTGGGCCTCTGTCTTCCCTTGCTCTCTCTGCTTCTTCCTGCCCTCTTTCCTTGCCGTGCTCCAGTTCTCAGCTTTGCCTGCTGAAACCACTCAGTGAAGGGCTGGATGAGCGGCAGAGCCAGCAAGAGGATGGGAAAGGCCGGGACTTCCAGTGGAGCAAAGCCGCCGTGGGTGGTATTTTGGTATCCCAGTTTAGAGATTAGGCTGAAATGTCCTGCTTGGGCTCACCGAGCAGAAAGCAATATTCTTCCATGGCAGTGGCCAGTACCAAAAGAGACTGCTTTCATGTCAGTTACTGGTAATGAGAATAAAATACACCTATATACGCTTAAACCTCATGTGTTAATTTAGATTAGAAGAAACAGAAACCTAGAAGAGAGAGGACAATGTAAAAAAAGCTTTTATAACAAGGCAGTGATGGTTTGTGGAATGGGTCTTGTACAGAGAAATGCATCCCAGTTCTAAGTATCTGTTCAAATTATTTCAAAATTTCCTAGTAATGGAGATTTGTTTTTAACGCGAACCAGAGTGAAAGGTAACTATCAGTCAGGCATAGTTTTTCTCATCCTTCCGTCTTTAAATATAGAAAGTAATATCCTAAGTTGTGCATTTGTGGTTGAATAGACTGTTCCTGCTCTCACTTGAAAAATTTGTCAATTATTAGAGCCCGACAGACCTCACACATTCCTCTGTCCGGGGGTTCGGTGTTCAAAACTGCAATGTAGATGATGAAACACCCTATCAAAAAGCCCAAGGTCCTTTACAAGTTGCTGGACTTGTCTTTGACTTTGTCCAGTGCCTATCTAGGAATATGCTTAAAGTAAGGTGAGAATTGCCTCCTCCTGGCAAGTGGTAGCCAGAAGCTTTTTGGTATCAATGTAGATAATAAAGAGAAAATCTGTTTTTTTTTTTTTCATTTAAATAAATATTATAAAAGATAAGCCACAACTTGGAGGCAAATACTGGGTATCTCTATGAGTTTTCCTTATGTCAGATTAGTGTCATAGAGTTTTGTCACATACCTCTTCTATTCAAGGTGCCTTACTTTCTTCATATTAATTAATTAATATTTTATAAGTATGTTTTCTTCCATCAGGAAAGCAAGTTGTTTAGGAATAGAATTATACAGCCTCAATATTCTACATATTTTCCAAGTATCCTGGACTCTTTTATCTGTTGTCACCCCTTTTGCCTAATGGTTGCATAGCAGTAAATGAGGATCGTGTTAGTATGATGCTTACTATTTTGCTTTCAGTTGCTAAGTTCAAGAAGTACAGATTTGAAAAGGTGAGTTATAGGTGATTGCTTTTATGTATTAATGGTGCCTATGGTGGGTCTCATTAACTCTCGCAGCATGAAAAATTTCTTCAGCAACCCTACAGAGCTCTGCAAAACATGACCGCTGAGCAGGCTTTATTGTTTATGCTCATTTTTCTAATTTATTTTCTTAAAGGATATTTTTGCAGCCTTCAAATGACAAGTAAGATGCCATATGTAAAAAATAAAAAAAAAAAAAAAAAAAAAAAAGACTGGACCAAAGCTGCAAGAATACTTACTTGATTATTTATTTATTGCACATTTTTCATTTTGTGACTGGAGGATTTGTTTTCTTCCAAATGTTCAATTTCCAAGATTGTATTTGGTACATTATTAGAACAGACAAAATTATTATAGTATTTATGCTTTTAAAACTATATAGGTATATATATATTTGTATGAATACATACATATTTTATAGCACAGTTATTTTTCAGTGAGATATTCATACAAATCAAATACTACTATTCCTTGATTATATCTGAGGGTAATATTGTAAGTCTAAAGTATTTTAAATTAATTACAGTTAATACTTTTTCAGAACAACAAGTAAAATATTTTAAACTTGATAAATAGGCATTTGTTCCTTCTCTTACCTGCAAGAAGCAAAAGATACCTTGAGAGTCAGAGGTTCAATATGTGTACAAAGGCAAGGACACCATATTCTTCATTATGTGCCATAATGGTGTGGTTTGCTACCTGCAGCCTAGTGTCTGTCCCCATCCCTCTGGCAACTGATATTGAGCTGGAAGAGCAGAATGAGCTGCTTCTGCCAGAGCTGATGCTGTTGTTGCTCCCTAAGTAAGTATTTTGATGCACGTATTTCCACAAAGGCCTCCATCTCCTGTGAGCTTTGCTGATGGTTTCTGAGTCTCTTCATGACCTAAGAAGCCGTGGTTGGCTGCTAAGCAGGTAGTTGTTGTCCTACTTTGCTAGCTGCAACTTTTTACATAGGCTGCTTAAAACCTCATAGAGCAGCACACTGATTTCAGAGATAATCTGATTTTTGTAAAGGTTTACTAAGCATGCACTTTTGTATCTTAAAAAAAAAAAAAAAAGGGGAGGGAAATAATTCCTCAATTTTATTTAAGTGATAGTTTGGAAAGCAGCAGTTGTCACCTGGTCTAAATAGCATTAAGATATGCATGAGGAGCATTTGGAGTCCAGGTGTAGCCTTGCCCATGCTCTTGATGTTGCATCTTGTATGTTTTGAATATTTTAATGGAGAGAGCATATCAGATGAAGATCTGCCAAAACTTTTTGTAGCTTGCAATTGTGAGTCCATGGTCTTGCCATCCTCTGGGAAACCAGAACATCTGTCCACATTCTTGTTCAAGAAAAGTACAAAAACAAAGCTTCTCTTAGCCTCCAGACACAGAAAGGTTCAGACAGGTTTCCTATGTCCTCTGTTGGTCTCTGTTCTTACTAATTTACAGCTAGCTGCAATGTGGTAGATTGTAAAGGGGGCTCTGAAGCAGAAAAGAATGAGAAAGATGACTCAGAGTCCTTAAAAAATAAATATACAAATTATGATATAATATGCAATATAACATAGAAGGCCTTTTAAATTCATCCTGAAAGAATGAATATTGTCATCCAGCTTGACAACAATATGTTGTTATTGCATTATGATAGTGTTATAGTTTTACTGTATCCTGTATCCTGTGACTCTTATTAAATAGTCCTCAAGTAGACTTTGCCTCAGGCTTAATATTAAGTTCTAACACCCAACAATGACCATCTAAAGAGCAAAATTATTTATTTGCCTTATTAGAGCAAAAAGGAAGCTGAATTTCATACAGAGTTTGGCTTAAGTTGGAACACTTGATGGTTGGGTAATGTCACCAGAGAAAAAAAAGATGAAGCTCTGAAAAGACTTTATGAAATGATGATCAGTTGATCATTGATCAGTTGATGCACTCAGTGATTCCCAACAAAAAATGTAATAAATAACAGCTACAGGTACAAATCTAGACCTGTTTACACATGTTTTCCAAACAAGCAAGGATGGGACTATTTCAAGAAACTGCTTAAACCAATTTGGTCATGACAACAAATAAAAGATGGTCATAGAATTTATATCACCTATATGACAGAAGAATTTGCTAAGTAGTGATAAAATGCATTGCACCTTTTTCTTGAGGGAGAATGATAAGTTTGATTGTTTTTTTTGTTTGCTTTAGTGAAATTCTCCTTGGAGGAATGATCACTGCCTCTTGTGGAACTCAGACAAAAGACTATTTTATTGATCAATGCTCCTTACCACAAAGTTAAAATTAAAAATAGCTATTAAAATTGGTTACAGTATAACCTGGCACTCCATAGCTGGCTGTGTGCAATAAAAATCACATCATGTTCTCCTTTTCAGAAAAGCCATCACCGATTCAATTTCAAAGTTCTGCAGTGGTAATTGAAGGCTGCAGGAGGCTGTTCAGCAAAACTTAAGATTAGGACATAGTGAGAACATGTCAGCATGCAGCTACATCTCAGCCATGTCTTCTGAAAATTCGGAGTAGAAAATGCTGCACAATAGGGCTTAATATTACAACTACTTAAAAAGTCTATCACTGTATACTCAAGAGTTAAGAGAATTTCAAGTTTATGTCAAGAAGTAAGTACATTTTACTTTTTACTTTTTTAGAAATCAGTTTTTCAAAGGATATTGATCTTTTGTAATTGCTAACTTCTATACTCTGGGAGCTCTTTGTGTTTCTGGCTAGGAAGAAGAACAATGTGACTGCAAGAAGATCTGGCTTAGAGACTGAAAGATCATTCTGAGTAAATAAACAACATGAATATATGCCATAAATATATTTATAAAGATAGTCAGAATAATATATGCTTCAATAGCAAAAGTTAGAATTAAGTCCAAAACATAATTTCAGAGAAACTGCAGCCTGTACTTTTTAACTCGCATTTACTTCATGCTGGAAAATCTCTCTCTATTGTCGTCTTTGGTTTCTGAAAAACGGAGTTTTATAAGTTTTAAAAGTAGTCCCTGTTGAGGTTCTTTGACCATACAACATCACTGTACAAGGATGAAGAACAACTTTTGAAGCACAACTCAGTCCCTGTGTGGCCTCTGATCTACCCCAGCATTACCCTGACCTGTGGCAGCTGCCTGGCTTATATACTTGGGTGGTAGATGGATGACATAAGTTATAAAATATTAAGGCAGAGAAAAGGGTAGCCTGAAACATTACTAATCCATTTTCTAAAGAATTACCTAGCAGAAATGCCATTTTTATACTGTTTCATGTCTTTTTTAAATTTAAATAAAGGCACTTAAAGGAACCTGCCAGTGTCTCTCTAAGTTGACTTTGAGCTTCCACACATTGTATTCTTGTTTCTTTATTGCTCCTCCTGCTGGTATTCAATGAAGTACTGTAGCATTTTGCATGAAGTTTAAGATGCTTGCTTTGGGTAATATTTATTGGCCTTGTTTTGGGACTTTTGGGACTTAATTTTTTGGGGATTTAACTTTAAATAAGTTATTTACAGTCATGGACTCAGAGTTCCCTCAGTTACACCCACAAGAATCTCCCTTCCAGTTTGATTTATTAACACAGTAACCAAACAATATAAATTATTATGCCAGTAACAGAAAGGCATTTTAAGCAAAACCAGCATTTGCTTAAGCTGCTTCAGTAAAGTACTCCTTAAATTATTTTATTTCCTTGTAAGATTCCAACATTCTTTCTTATTGATAGCAATTTTTATAAGAGAAAAATTCTGCCTAGTACAAATGGTTTAAATATTTAGAGATGGAATCCACTGCAGTAAGTTTACCTAATCAGGAAAAACTAAGCAGTGAAATCATGGCTTTGGCAATGAAACTTTGTACCACAGCCCTACTTTCAAAAAAGTCTGTAACAACTGTGAAGTTTCAGGGATCAGTGAAACCAGAAGCTCAAGTGATTTATTCATAAAGGCTTCGCTTAGCTTTTAAGTCAGAAGGAATTTTCCCTTAGTAAGGGCTTTAGGATGAGACCCCAGATGACAAAAGGCAATAGATCAAGAAGAAGGATGTAATACATTTGCAAAATGTGAAATGTCACTTATTTGCATATAAAATCGCTTCCTAGTACTTTTCTGGGTGCCAAAAAGAAGCAATACCTTCATCAAGAATTAATTACAAATTTTGCAAAATAAAGAAAATTTTTATGCTCACAAGATTTATGGGGATTTTAGCTAAATAATACATTATTTAAATGAAATAATTTTTCACCTAGACAATGAAGGATATATCTGAATAACTGAAACAGATTTTCTTCTCCTGTTAAACTCCAAAAGCATCAGCAAGTCTTCACTTTTACCAGACTTCAAGTATCACTTGCAAACTCTTGAAGAAGAATAGAAGGATAAGACTAAACATTTATCACAATGGGATAATAATCAAAGACATCTGCTTTCTTCAAAGATCTTGCTAACGTGTTAAGGAGCGCTTTTTTGTTTTTTAATTTGTTTTCTTTTTTGCATGTCTGCTGTGGTATATGAAGCTAAGATAAAACAAAATTTGCACAATGAATTTTTTTCCCCTTTTTTTCAGTGTTACTCTCAAGAGCAATATTTTATTAGTGAGCCTTTCATTCTCCTGCAAAGGAGCTTCCAGGCATTAGAAATTATACTTCACTGAGTGAATCCATTCCATTGAATTTCTTTATTGCTTTTATATTGCTTAGGCCTGTTTTGGTCTTCCACAAAATAATCAACTGCCACAAAAAATGGGGAAATGACAGTGGAAGCATAACAGTAACAGTCAAGAATTTCTGAAAATATCCAGAAATAGTATGAACTGATTTTTTGTTTAATTGGCAATTCTGGAAAATCAGGAGAAATCACTTTGGATTTGCTCTAACTAATGCACTTTGAAACCTTTTGAACTAAAAAGTAAAAATAAGATTTTTTTTAAATGAAAATTATACCTCCACTTACTCAGGGCTTTAAAAATGTTTCAAACTATTTAACAGTAAATATTAAAAAATGCAAATATATATGCATCTGCAAAAAATATTTTGTTTTTTAAAACATTGCAGTTTTTAGCTTGGGATTTGTTCCCCAAAATATTATTTATCTGTTCTCAATTAAAAAACTTTATGGAATTAATTGGCAAAATATTGGGATATAAGCAGTATATATTTTTGGTGTACAAACTTTGGTCAAAAGATTTTCTTCTGGAGTAACAGTACGTTTTTTAGCCTGCTGTTCAATGGAAGAAAAACATGCTGTTTTTCATTACTTGCTATTAGGTCTCTTCCTTAACCAAAAATAGCAAAAGCAACATAAGGTTTAATTATGTTACTCCTGAAAAAAAGATGTGTCTGTGGAATGACTCCAAAATAAGTTAAATGACTCCAAAATAAGTTAGAATAAGTTAAGTATAGGAGAAACAATTTCTTCTTTAGTTGAAAGGCTTAGAAGATCCATAGATATGTGTATGTATATATAGATATATAGTCTATAATCTCTGTATGGGAGAATTAAGGAGTATGGGGCAGACTATTAGATATGCTGTCCTCAGATGAAGCAGTTTCCCCAAGAGTTAATTGCAATGATTTAACTGGGGTGAAGTCATTTTGACTTGGGGGAAAGAAAAAGCAGGTCAGACAAGTGCTGAAGATACAATTCCCAGCACATGCTCACTCTTCTGAGTCTTTGTTTTACTGCATGGCTGGATTTGTGTGCCAGCCCACTTAAACTCACCCACTGCAACACACAGTCTAACAGGCTGTGATGCATCATCTGCAATCTGCTAGCCAAAAGGGATCAATTTTCTGAAAACTGTGGATGAGAATTCTTTCACTTCTCCTAGACTACAAAAAATAGGTCCGTTTTACTATCATTATTAATTAGAGCTCAATGCCTGAAATGTGCAAATGGAAAAGCAGTGAATTCAAAATCCTGCGTTTTATATCACTCTGTTTGCATGAATTTGTCCTGTAAAAGACACGCTAGGTGAGACTGTATCACAAGCAAACATGAGAGGAAAAGATATGCCTATATACACACACTCTGAATAAAGCCATCAGCAATGAGTCACTGTGGAAGCTTATCACACAAAATGACCATATTTTAAAACTTAGTCTTTTGCATAACCAGTTCTGTGACAGTCGCCTAAGAAGACCTGCAGTTGTGCACTGACACATGGTCTAAGGTGCCACATCACTAGCAGGGTAGTTGCACATTGAATCACTGAAGAAAAGGTGATATTGGTAAATTTGAACCATTGCAGTTAATGAAATTTGCAGTTACTTCATAACAAATAGCTCTTTTTTCCATATAGGTGTTTCAAGTGAAAGCTAACAGCCATCTTTGAAACAATGGGCATAATTTTTTAATATATATTTTATTGTTAGGCTAACCTGTTACCTAAGATTTCTCCAAATGTTCAATATAAACTTAATGCTTGAATATAATATCCCAGATATTGTTTGGAAACAAAATGGCTATTAACCAGCCCTTGCTAGTAACTTAAATGCATCTGGATTAAGGCTTAGGTTCCACAGCCACTCATAATAAAAATCTAATGGAATTTTAAAGTCAATTTGGATGTTGTCTTTTTTATTATTTCTTAGATAAGTCCTTAATTGCTTCTATTCAAAATGTAATAATTGGCCACACTTGCTGACATACATCTTTTTAAAGAAGTGTTGAGTACTTGGAAAATTTTGTCTTCTGGAATGGGTAGATAGATAACACACTCCTGATAAAAACCTGAAATAACACTAGAAATGCAGTCTTTGAGTTTCCTTGATGATGTTCATTTATTCACTGAAAAACTTGGGAATGATTGCTTATGCTCAGGGCAAGAGGAATATCATGTTAAAAAAAAAAAAAAAAAGAAAAAGAAAAAAACAAAAAGAAAAGAAAAAGAATGCTCCGTACTAAAATCACCATTTTAGCTCCGTCCTAATATTGCAAATATACCCCTAAGCTAATGTCGTGTGAGTCAGCCTGAAGAAACTATTAGTACTGCCAGTGAAAAATCTTTTTTTTTTTTTTCCATGCCATTGAAGTGTTTCAAGCTACTAAAAATCACTACTGAAAATAAAAGTGTCAAAATCAGTATTGAGAAAATGGGAAATAAAAACTGTTGGGGAATAAATAAAAAGGAGGGAAGGCACATGTCTGTTCAGCTGAACAGCTGAAAACGTGACTGGTCGATGTTTATTTAAACATAAACTTGAAAGCTTTCCCGGCATGGCAAATCTCTGCTTTATACCCCAGCAAACCACTCTGGCTTTTAGCGTTAAAAGACTCTAAAGACTGTCCTGACAAGTTCCCTTTGGGATGATTTTATCCAGCCAGCACAAAGAATCGCAGATAATCTCCCATTTGGAGCCTGCTCCGACCGCATTCAGTCCAAGGCCGAGGGAGCCTTAAGGCAGCTCCTCTCCTTTTCCATGGCTGTTTGGCTGAGCTCTCCCTTTCCCGTTTGATTCTCCCCAAACATTTGGGGCTTTTTTTTGTCTTTCCAACTCCACCTGGTAATGTGGAGAAACCACCAAAAGCAGCAGCTGGGGCCAGAGGGGTTTGAGAGGTTCTGGAACTTTCCGGATCCCTCTGTGGTGATTGTGGTGGCACCAACTGCCGCCTGCGGCCACCAACTGCCACCACCATCTTGGAGCAGGTGGCTTCCCACCCTCCTGCCCCGTTCCTGCCCCTTTTCTCCTCTTTCCACAGCAAAAACACACTCAGGAAAGGCCATAGAGCTTGGTGGAGGGCAGCTCACCATGTTTCCATGATGTCTCCTCCCGTGTCCTGCATTCGGCTGTGGATGCACTCGGAAAGGGGCACAAAAAAATCCTGTATAGCTTGGGGTCATCCTGGCATGTTTATAGCTAAATGGGCAGCTTTTACTGGGAAGTTTTATGTACTGAAATGAGTTAAATCCAGGCATGTGGAACGTGTTTAATCTTGGGACGGGCAGTTTGTAAACAGAAGCCATCAGCACCAGCAATGTTTAGGCTCTTGGGGAGACATTTAGTCTCGCAAGACTTGCAGGAATATGTATTAAATTTGTACAATGATTTTGTCATCAGTGACCCACAGATGTTTCTAAGAACCCGATGCTGTAACTTTGTGAACTGATGAGCTGTTCCGAGTAACCCTGGAAGAAAAAGGAACCATCACCTATCATCAGTTATGAATATGAGAACAGAGCTTAATGTAGAATCAAATTATTTAAAGACCCCAAATAAAGGATGCTGCTCCATCTACAAATGTGCTCCTTGCGCTACATATTTTTCTGGGTGATTTAGGAGAGTAATAACAAGGTTATTGCCTATGGAAAGGAAAGGCCAAGCCCTCGGCTCTATAAATCAGGGCTCAAATGTCGCCAGGTGAGCAGAGTTTAACAACAAAGCCCACGGTAAATGGCTGTGTATAGTCAGTTTAATCTACAGTAAACGTGATATGAAATATTTGGGCTTAAATCTCCTCAGTAGGTATAGTGTGACATAACATGCCATGTTATGACATAATGTAATTGCTGAACAGGAGCAGCTGTTCTCAACATCAGGGAAAAATGATTGCGTAGTTACACAGCTGCTCCTCTAATTAGTACACTGAAGGATTATATTTTTTTCTTGTTCAAAGTGACACATTGTTCAACGGTTTTATCACAAACCGACCCAAAATACTTTGACACACAAAATAAGCGGCTTTAAAATGCTATTCTGCAAATTTTCGTGACTAATGAAATAGAGGATATCATGCTTTATAACTGATGTCATGGTATACCCATGTGGACACAGTATTGAATGAGTTGATATGAATGTCACAATGTAAAACAAATAGAATAGAAGATGAACTATGTTCCTAAATAAACTAGATTTTTTTTTTTTTAATATTAGAATCACATTTTGTTGAAAATATCACTTTGTTTTGCTTTGGTACACAATGCAAATATTAGCTGAAACGTCCATCAAAAGAGGATTTCCAATATTCTTTGATTTTTACTAGTACCATTTCACCATGGTGTTGTTTAGCAGTAAAAAATAAACAATGCTTTATTTTAAATAGTGTAACTGTTTCTTCTCTTACTCTATTTGTACCTTTTCATTCCAATTACATTGTGATACATCAACCAGAGTCATGTCTGGACCAATGTCTCCTCCACCTAGGTGCTGTAGAAGCCAGTTAAGCTTTTCAGGAAGCTAAACTCTTTATAACTGTAAGAACACAGTTTTATGTGAATATTCTCCATGAGTTATTCATTCTATTGAAAAAAATACACTAAAATTCTGTTTTTTCCTCAGAAGGGCCTTTGTTTCCTTCACCCTTCAATGCTTTTTCTCTCTAAATTTCTCTCTCAGCACCTCTGTGTCCCACCTCATTGCTAATGTATCTCTGGATTTTCTGTTGCATTTTCATTTTTCTGCTGTTTTGGATTAGTCCTGAGCCACTCGTGCTGCTGACTTTCTGCTCTCTGCTCCTTTACTGCAGTATTATTGGACTTGCATTTCATTGCTGTTAATGCAGCTTTTACAGTTTTGAGAAAGTCTGAGATGAGGTTTATGAGTCCTATCTGTAGCCATTTAAGGATATCGTATTTAAGAGCTGTTTCTCTTTTTGTGTATCATACATCGCATGACAGATGATATTTACATTACAGATACTGGCCCACAGTATCTTCTGTCTGGCACAGGAGAGGAGACAGAGTGGTTCCATAAACTCCACTGTAATTACTCAAGGTTTTCAGTGGTGTATCAGCAGAGTCTGTGTGAGGCACCATCAATCAATAACATATTTTTTTTGGCCCAAAAGTTTATCATTAAATTGTTCTCAGAACTATTTTCATTTTCTGTCATCTGACAAGTAAAACCTGATTTTAGTTTTACCATGGCTTCTTGAACCAAGGCATCAGCTTTCATCCTCCTAATTATTCTTGGCTGACTTGTACTTTTGATTTCGTGCACTCCTGTCCTCTTCCATTTAGTATCAACGCAATACTGACATTAACTCACAGTCATGATGGGAGATTCAGCTAACATTTTCTATTATTGCTGCAGCTTTGCTGTCCGTTTTTAAATGGCTCACTCCACTTTAGGAATCAATAACACAAGATATATATATGGCTTTTCAATTTCTCACAAAGTGGCACTTTAAGATGTCCCATAGGACCATCACACAACGTAGGAAAAATCTACACATATTCTCAAATTCTTGGCTTGACCTCAAATTAGTAAATCCCTCTTCTTTTTAATTTCTCAGAAATAATGAGCTCTTTCTTTGCTTGGAATATATTTGCATACCTCCACTGACACCAGACAAGGCAGTGAAAAAATTCTGGTTTATACATTGCTAACATTCTTGATCTTGAATCTGAGTTCTTGCAGCACAGTGCTTTAGATAATACTCATGACAAACCCTTATGAAAAAGAAGCTTTTTGTGGAAATATTTGTATATAGGAAACTTCTCACCCTTATTCTCTTCTTTCTGGGTAAAAACAAACAAATATATGAATATAGAAAAAGAGATATTAGTATTAGTTAATACTAAAATAATGAGTAAAATAATGAATTCATATCTTTTCAAAATTCTGGACTTAGATATGTGAATAGCAAAATCTAATTCCATATATTTTCTTGGAAGTTCACAATGGAGTAAAATCATCAACAAATGAAAAAAAAATAAGCCAGGATAACCTACACAAGCTATTCATGTGTATAGAAAAGTAATAGGAAGGATAAGAAGAGTCTCCAGGACAGTGATCTAAAATGGAGTTGTCTTAAAATAATGACACTCCTTTGTTTCTGATGCACCGAGATAAATACCAAGAATATACTGAATTTAGAGCTTATTAGATGCTGAAACTGGAGAATGCATGGCTGCTTCTGAAATTCATAGGCAGCACCAAAAATTATGTCTCACAATACTTCAGAGAACAACTCTTAAGGTTAAGATTTTACCACAGAAAAATGAATAGGTGGGTGATAGTTATAAAACACTTTTATTTATTATGGTCTCCTCGTGTTGTTTTCCTCTATCTCAGTTTTCATGTTCAGATCTGACATCAGCTCCATAATGATGAGGAATTATTCGCAGGAAATACAGGGAAAAAAATCCGACTTTTTTTGCGCTATGTTTAGCAATGTACTTAAAAGATCATGTTCAAGACTCTAGCGGCTTCCAAACTATGGCAAAGTACTCGTCTATTTAAAAAATAATTTATCAATCATACTTGTGCAAGCTGTAACAACAGTTGCAGTGTAGCTGTTGAACTCAGGCAATTCCCATGGCAGCTAGTGGTAATAGTTCTTCCAAATACATTTTCAAGTTGTTATAAAGTGTATGCCATATGCATCACATTCAGAAAAAACACCAAAAAAAAGAAATCATGGGAGCATGGAACAGATGATGCTGATGCTGTAACAGCTTACCACCTTTCAGGAAGTTTGTAGGAGGTTGTACAAAAGGTTGCAATTTCCACTGACATGTCCTTGGATTCTCCAAATGCAAAGTGACACTGGAATAAAAAGGATTTTTTAAAACAGTTATTGGCGTAATTTGTGACACAGACAAGCGCACAGTTGCACTGCATAAAGTTATATAATGTCATATTGCAGCTTTGAGGAATAAGTGACAAAATCTTTTCATCTCCTAAGAGTTTAGTAACTTTATAATTGAATTTTTCAAAATATAACAAGCAAACACCATAAGTTTTCAATAATATTGCTACTGAAGGCAGCCCTAAGAATTTGAATGGGAACTCACCTATATTTTGCAAACCTGCTTCGTCCTTTCGGTGTTTTAGTGGAGACGAGGATGTCCAGCTCATGGCTCACAGCTCGCATGGAGTTTTTCCTACATGATTCCGCCTATGGGCAGGCAATTCCGCACCATCAAATACTCTTAGAAAATCCATTGTAAATCTGACCTCTGAGCACAGTAAACTGCTATGTTATAAAAAGCTTCCTCAAGGCATTGGTCTGGGACTCAGGAGACTTGAGCTGAGCTCAAAGCCTTGCAATGTGTACTCTGATTATACCTTTAATGCTGTCTTTATTAACTCCAAAAGGTGGGCCTCTTTATACATTCTTTCTTTCTTTCTTTTTTTTTTTTTTTTTTTTTTTTGCTTCAATTTATGTATTAGCTCTTTAGGGCACTACCCTTCTATGTGTAAGAGCATGCCTAGCATAACAGGGCTCTGATTTTCTTGGCACCCTGGTGTACTGATATGTACTATTATGACTACTATAGACTATAACACTGAAATCAGTTGAAAGCTTCTCTGAGTCTATTACGACCGTGGCAAAGCCCAGATGAGTAAAAAACCATAAAATCTAGTTCCAGGGAGGTTATGTTTAACATGCCGACTATAAGTATTTGGCAGTAGATAAATATCAAATATTAATATTATTATTAACTGAGGATTCAGAAAACAATCTAATTAGATCCCTAATAAAAAAAAAGTATTTGCCAAAGAATTAATTGCATCTTGCTATATTTCACTCCATTAGCTTTGAAATCTTCATTTTCAAGAACAGCATCTGCATCCATTTCTGGGTGCTGTTAAGTGCAAATAATTGGGAGGAAGCAGCTGTTGTTGTATCATTTGCTGCGACCACAATGGAGATGAGGTTACAAATCTTCCTGCTATAAATACTCAGGACAGGTTCTGGTAATTCTGGAAGTCAGATGGTCTAATAAGAGAGCCTCAGGAAAGGTCCCCGTCTTGCTATGGTGACAATGCAGGATTTTTCATCCTGCTCTCCTCTCTCTCAGCCACCCCTCTAGCCAGGCAAACTTCTTCCCAGGGCTTTAACGAGGCTATGGGAGCTGGAAAGAGTGCTTGCAATAAAGATATTTTCCATGTCACTTATCTAGACCTCAACAGCAAACAGAACTTGCAGCCTGTGTCTCATACAACACCGTTAGCAACAGGATGTTTTCCAGGCCATCCTGTGTGAACTAGCAGGATTATTTCCTAGAACAGACATTACGGTGTATTTTCTGGTTTAATTTTGAGACTCCCAAGTGATGAGATTCCCTCAGGGAGGTTATTTTATGTTATTCCTTTACATGCTGTCCTCATGTTCAGTCTTCATTTTTCTTTCTCTTACTTTACATGAAATTATGCTAAGCATTTTGTGTCATTTAATTGCTCTCTAATTTTGTGGCATAGAAATAGGAAAAAAAATATTAGCAAGAAAGGCATGCTTAATTTGAAATCAAAATGATTATTTTATGAAAAATCTCACTCAGGATTTGTTACTTTAATGCCACACAACATACACATATTGATAATTATAGCATATTAGATCCTCCATAGTCTGTATGCAGAATTCTTTGGCCTTTACATTGCCTTATTTTCCATAAGAGGAAAACGAGTTACAGAGTTGAAAAGAATTTTCCTAGAATGGCAATTCAACCTGCAAGAAAGTCCTTTCCTGCTGGTCATCTCTTTGCTGTGGTTTAAGGAGAACTAGTTCATAAGTAGGTATGTGAAACACAAGTATATGCAAGTATGTCAAAAACAAAAACCCACCACAAACACAGAATCCCCACAACAGATGATGCAGTTCTGCTTTTTGATTTCAAAATAAGAACAATAAAAACTAACATCTTTAAAACCCTAAGACAAAAACAGGTGTACACCGTATTTTATGAGTATGGGTTTAAGTAAAAAGAAAATGCTCATATGAGATTACAGAGAAGATCTAAGGAATTGCCTTCCTTGCCAGGTTATAAAATGAACTAGAAAGACGCAGCCATAAAACGCTAAGTAGGAAATATGGTTTAAAATCTGCACCAGTTTGCAGGACTTTTAAGTCACATACCTTTTCTTGATCCCTTCACAGCATGTATCCTGGCAAAGACAGAACATTATTCAAATTGCTGCTAGACTTCCCACACTTTAAATAACTCTGATAGGCAGCCAAAAGCATACACTTAAAACCCCTCACCTTCTGTTGAATTTTCCCTGGGACTCTTTAGTAGCCCCTGTTCACGTGTGTCTAATCGTAAAGGCTATCTGCTGAAAAACGCCTTACAAATTTAAATGGCATTTCCAAGTGAATATAGGCTGCTCTTCTAGACTTTCAGGAAAAATAGGCAGGAATGAACCCACTTTTGAGGAAGGAGACTATCAACTAGATGGGTAAAAATAAGTTTTCTGTGTGCCTCCACTCCAATGAGTGAGGTTGTAGACCAAGCAGGAACTGGCCTTCTAAAGCATGCTAATGTTGTGTCTTTACTGTCCTTCTTCAAGAAACGTGAAAAATACGTTTTTGCAGGTGCCTGGAACTCAGGCTGCAAGTCAAATGTCCCTCCTGTCTCGCCTAGTGAGGCCGAGGAGCTGGGAGTGCAGCAGGACTTTAACGAGGCGTTCTTGAGAAATTTGGCTTCAGGCAGCCAGAACCAAATCATCCACAGTGCTAGCAAAACTAGGGTTTCAAAAAGTCATTTACGCAGTAAGAACCTTATGTCTGCATTCAAACATAAATAAAGGGCCTAATTCAGTGCCGTGCTGAGTAACCAGCATCCTCCTGTGGGCTTAATAAGACCATTCAGTGAGATGTCTCAGTGTAGTTAAGGAGTCTAAATTAAAGCAATCAGTTTTCAAAAAAAAAAAAATCTTCAAAAGCTTTGATTGCTTAGTGGAACCAAGCCTCTCAAGTTCATTGTTAGGGCTCCAGGAATGATAATTAAGAGCATATTCTCAACTTGAGTTTAATGGCTGCAGATTTGCTTTCTCGGAGGACTCAAGTCGCAGCCCACACCCAGCGGGTGCTAGTCCTGAATGATGTGTCCCAGGAAAGCAAGCACTTCCAAAGGTTAGGAAGACACTGTGGCATTTCTGACACATCCCGTGTTGGAGATGCCTAGTATAGTGCAGCATCTAGTGTTGCATTATAGCACAGATTATTTACACTAATAGTTTTCTTCCAAGGACTCTGTCTCTTTAGTGCACTCTGTAGTTATGTAATACTATAAAGTGGGTGTAAAATGTGTCTAAGTCAAAATGCTCTAGTTTCCCAGATAATCATATTTCATCACTAGAGAGAGAGATATAGGTGTATTTCAAGGCAGTAGTGAATCAAAGCCAGAGGATTTGACTTGTTACCCACATCCATCACATCCAGCAAGTGCAGTGAAATCAGAGTAAGTGCCCTGAAATCAGCCAACTTTCACTGATGTAAAATTAACTGAAGCAGCAGGAGAAATGTCCAAGAGAGGAGAAAAAGGAAAGTCAGAGGACAAAGTAAAAGTTGGCATCAGTGAGCAGGGAGGGGAAAAGAGGTTCTAAAACAACACTGAAAAATGTTTTTCCTTTCTCATCCCTACTACTGAACAAAAACAAAAGCTTCCCAAGGGACTGCCGAGGAAGAGGCTATTGTGGAAACTTCAGAACAACACTTTGAAATGCATTTTATTTCACCCACATTCATGTGAGAGACTGGAAAGAAGAGATAAGGAGAGAAAACGGTGTGAGGAATAAAATATTTACATATACACAAAATGTCAGAAGCACAAATAATTGAATATTTGATATTTTGACTCTTTCAAGCTTTGTGATTCCCCAAAAGCACTTCTGGGTGCATGTATTTTTGAATGAATGAATTACATTTGCATTCATATCTTTCACATGCATAAGATCCTAAGGCATTTTACTGACTAGGGAGAGGGGAATCACCTGTAATTACTAGGTAGCAAGCAAAGGAGATTCCTCAACTTTGCTGTTTTTGTGACATTTCACTATTTCTCGAGGCCTTGTCTGGAAGATGGCTGTGCTATTTCTGCTTACAAAAATTTAGGTGGGAGCGGGTTGCTCTGATGGATGAGGAGATGAGGAGAACATCCATCTGGGGGCCACCACTGCCATCACACCCTGAGAAGAGGCTTTGTTTTCTTTCTGGAATATTTTGAAAAAAATACTGATAAAAAGTATTTAATGAGGAAGACTGCATCTGGCTGCTTGATGGAAACTGTCTCCAGAGAACATATATTAATCTAATTTAAAATTTAGATTTTGCATGTGCTGTTCATTTCTACATGCTTTTCCATGTTGCAAGCTATGAAGCAATGAAATTCACTTCAATTTTCCACTTCTCTTGGATGCAATGAAAAGCTTAGGCTGATTCAGCAGACGAGAAATAATTTTGACACTTGCAGTTACCAGATGAGGTTTAATATCAGAATTCAAGCTCTCATGGGAAATCTGCAAGTGCTTGCAGATTCATAAGTTTATCCATAAATGTTTAAGAATTTGCAAGTATTAGAAGCTCATTCTCAAAAAAAAAAAAAAAAAAAAGAAAAAGAAAAAAAGCTTTTTTAGGTATTAAGTGTTTCAGAATTTAACGTAATATATAAAGATAAGAAAAAGAAAGCACCTTGCTGAGATTAAAGCCAATCTACACAGAAACCTGTTTTGTTAGAAAATCCACAAGTTCTGTTTTTTGTAATAACAATTACATTTCTCTTCAAAACTAGCGCGAGAGGTGTGTAGGGATGGATGCGTGTCCCTATGCCAGGAGTGTGCGGATGCTCCACCTTTGCAGCAGCTCTGGCCCCTGGATGGGATGCAGCTCTCCTTACCTCCTCCTCCTCCTCCTCTTCCTCCTCTGAGGCCCACACGCAGGGCAGAAAGAAACCAAAGTGCCCAAGAAAATCCAGAGAAGGGCCCTTCCAGCAGCACGCGTGAAGCTGCCTGGTTTCCTAATTAGAGCGTGAATACACATAGACAGTTTTTTGTCATCTTTCGAGCCCTGGGACTGCGTGAATCTTTACATAACCTTTCACATTCCCCCTTCCTCCCTCTATTTTTATCCCACTTGCACCCAGCTGGAAACTGTTATTTTGACAGGCCGGCCGCGCGGGAGCGGGTGCCAGGGCTCGGCGGGAAGGAATCTGTGGTGCTCCGTGCGGCCGGAGGCCCCCGGGTGCCTGGAGGGGCTGCTTTTCCCAGCTTGGACGAGCTCCGTGTCCTTCAGCCCCGCATCCAAACCCCAAGGTCCCAGCAAACACAGTGCTCCCAGTTAGCACGAGGACAACCTGCCGTGCGCTGCTGTGCTGCCCCAGGACGTTTTCCCTGGCTAAATCCTAGCCACAGAGGTGGCATTTGGAGCATATTGGCTGCTGTCTTCCTGCCTTGATTGGCCACTCCATGTTTATATTTCCATAGATGCGTGTAGTTCATTTTGTCCCATGAAATTTTCCCGAGAAAGAGTGTTAATATAGCATGAAAACTCAGCGTCATGGTGCCAGCTCTTCACAATCTTGAGTCTCCTTGAGACAGGGTAGCTCCACTGTCACATCTATTTAATCTCTTTTAGCTTCCTTGAGGAGTTTGTAGTAGTCATGACTTGCAAGAGAAGCCAGGAATCCCCCAGAACCTGGACTGGGACCATCCTGCCTATGGTGCAGGTCCCCCCTGCACCCAAGCCAGGGAGCTGCAAGGGGGCAGCTCTGCAGAGTGACTCTGGTCCCTTGCAGGGTCAGACAACTTTGCAGATGTTTCCAGCCAACCATCCTTTGGAAAGCTTTGGCCGCCTTGCAGTGTCCCCTGCCTGATATTACTCGTATCCCACCAGCTAGTTTGAAAACGCTTTTCTGAAAGTCATCTACTTTTGGTTAATCAGAGTGTTATTTCACAGAGATGTGAAATATATTTTTAGTTTACTTAAAGAGAAATCTTGGGAGTCATATTAGCAGTCGTATTACAGTTTGATTTTTGAAGAAAATGCTGCAATTCCAGTATAATTTTGCAATTCCAGTATATCACTTTTATTCTTATGTAGTTCACAGATCATCAGCTGAACTGCCCCTGCCTTGTTTTAAGCGCTTATAAACACAGTGCTGGCCTCAGCACCGTCCTGGTCATAGTATTTGAATGTCTCCCACGTGCTTCAGCAAAGCAACTGGTCTTAAATTCCTTGCTGTAAATACACTCCACAACCTTCTCCTCCCTCTAGTCATCAGTGTTTGACTTTAGTCATTAAATAATGTCTTTAATGTGAAGGAACCTCCACGATAGCTGTGTTTTGTCTGCAAAAGCTCTCCATGGAAATTGCTGCAGGTGGCTGTGACAGAGCTGAATATTTGGGGTGCCAGCATGCAGAGACATAGTAAAAACCTCTTCTTTCAAACACTCCAAACTGGGGCTGGTGAGGGACACACAGTGAGCACGTAAAGAACAGTATTATCACCTACGCTGCAGATGTAAAATTCATGCACAGTGGGATAAATGATTTACTTAAAGCTATATGCAAGTCTACAGCACTGAGAATTAAACCGCAGTCTCTCCTGACCTCCATATGTTTACTGAAAATTCCTTCCCAGCATGTAAATATTTGTCAGCAGAATTTTCCTGTTTAGCAACTTGGTGTTTCGTATGCTAAAAGATTACACTTCCTATTTGTGAATTTCTTAGTTCTAGTCCCAGAGTCTTAGGGTAGAGCACCTTATTATGAACAAGAGGTAGCAGACAATAGATTTGAAGCTATTGCTACTTTTATCTTCTGCAAGATTTTCTCTAGAATCTGTCAGCCCTGCATCAGTCTATTCCCCAGGGAGAGCAGGTGGCTCTTCCTCACAAACCTGCTATCGGTGATATTACCAAAAACTGCATAAAACAAACAAACAAACAAACAAAAACCACGAGAAATTTCATGAGAACCTGAACTAAATTGAGACAGAGAGGAATTTGTGATGGAAAGGGAAGAGCGAGTTACACTTTAGTAATGCAGAAGTTAAAGGATGAACGGCCAGGCTCTGGTGGCAAGAGCTGATGCTGCTTGTGTGCAGCGAGAGGAAAAGGGCTGTGGGATCATTACATTTTCCCAGGCACAGTGAGAAACACGTCCCTGCAGCCTCCGGAGATATTTCCCACTTGGAACATACCTGCTGTAATCTGCCTTGTGTCACTTTGCTGGGACTGCCATGCAGTAACCAGCTCTGCAGAAATAGGTATTTTGCTCTGTGAAGAGCATATTTCCTTCTCTAGGCCTGACCTCAAGCTTTTGAACAGGACCAGTAGGTCAAGGTTAAAGTTTTATTTAGTGCTGTGGCTGGGCCTTAATTGAGGCTTTAAAGCGGAGCTGCTAATGAGGTGCTCTTAAGTAACAGGAACAGAAAATTTGCCATGCTTCACAGGTGGCTGACATAGGTTAAGGCAGCAACACAGGCTTAGTGCTTTAAATCCCAGCTTCCTTTCTATGTGTGGTTATACAGTGCTACGACTTGGACATGCAAAACACAGGGCAGGTCATTTCTTTCCTACGAGTGACTGTCCATATTCATCATATGCATTAATTGTTTTTAAACAAGGTGAAAAAAATATAATAAATTGCACATCAATGCCAAGCTATAACTTTTTAGGGCTCTTGAAAAGAAGGGGAAAATCCATTTGCTGTGCCTGGAGAGAGTAGGACAAGAAGTAACAAGCTTAAGCTGTGGGAAGGAAGTTTCTGCCTCAGTATTAATGATTTTTTTCTTAAGAAAAAAAGGACTGTAGCTTCTTCAATATTGTAATGCAAAGCAAGAAAAACAAGCAGGGATATTTGGCTATCACATCTTATGGAGAGGAGGTACTTGGTTGTATTTTCTTAAATGATGCCTTAGTTTGATTTTCTGCAGTTCTAATATGGGATGCCAAATTATCTCAAGTCTGAAGGCAGGGATTTTCACTGTCATCAAAAAGAACTGGGCAATTAAAAGGAGGAAAACCAAGAAAGGGGAGTTGTAAAAGAAATTTATCAGATACAAAGTAATGATTTATTTTCTTGTCATGTTGTTAAGTGATCCTATTGCACTGTCTGTAAATAATTGAAAGTCTGGACTTATAAAATCTACCAAGACTAAGCTGTGGAGATATTGTTGGCCACAATCAAAAAAAAAAAAATCTTATGTATCTAATAAATAACTGTGTATAAGCAATGAGAGTTTTCATGCTGACAAGAATGCTGAGAACATTTAAAATGTTTTATATGCTTGTCTTTAAGAGTTACAATTTTGATTTTATTTGATAATAAAAAAAAAAAAAAGTCAATGCAGAAAGCTTTGCCCTGTCCTAAACTTGGAAGAATATTCAAATACCCGCTCTGAAGAGTTCTCTGAGGTACTTAGAAAGCTGTCAATATGCCTGAACCCTCAGAGGATACTTGGAACTAGAGGATCTTTCTTTCTAAGTGAATGGAATGGCGCCACTTCAGTCATACTGGCTCGTGCTCCTGAGCTCAGTGGCACCAGAGATGTCAGAAGAGGGATTTGAAAGAAAGGAGGATGCTTATTAGACACAAGGCGCCTACAATCAGTAGGAGCCTTCGTATTGATTTCAGGTAGCTTATGCAATATTCAAAGATATACTTGCAAACCCATCAGGAATCATTTGACCAAGTCCAGGCTGGAAGCAAGGTGAAGTTACTTCTCTTTTATGGCAAACTGTCTCTCTGCTTCGATATTGGTCACTGCTTCAGGGTATATTTCTCCTTGAAGGGGTTTCCAGGTACCACCGGGAAAATATTTATTTTTGATTCTTAAGGATTTATATATTCATAGAAGCTTGGGACAAAAGAGATGACAACATTGCCCATTCAGTCTGACTGCATAATTGATACAGAGCATAGATTTCCTGCTACAGATTTCTTGTGTCAAACTATCTATCTTCCATAAATGCATACTTTTAGAAAAGCAGTCTTGATCTTAAGATTTTATATGAGCAAAATGACCCACTCTAACCCTACAGAAATAGTTGCATTCCTGGCAAAAGAAGGACATTCTAGGTATAATATTAATTCGTTTGACTTTGGTTTGTCTAAGGGGACTTTAATGTGTTTTTTTTCTCAGGTATAGTGCATATTTCTAAAACACATTTCCAAAAATAACTTGTTTCCCAAGAAGACACAGATGTGTTATTCATAATTCCTACTTAAAATGAGAAGAACGGATCTTGCAGTCTGCAGAAAATGGGAGAGTCAACAGGAATTAGCTATTTTGTTTGTATATTTGTATCTACTATGGTGTCAAGATTGCCTAAAGGAATAAATTTTTGCTGATCCAACCATTGTTCCCATTTTCATAGTTCATAAAGCAACTAGAAGAGAGCAAAGATCAATTAAATTAGCATCTAATGGAGGAATTGATCTGTTAAAAGGTAAATATTGAGCACAATGAGATCTTTAATTCGCTTGTATTCTCCTTAAGAAACAAAGAAATACAGTTCAAGGAAAGAGTATGGGAGAGAGCAAAACCCAAAGAGATCAGCAGTGCAACAGGTAGACTGCTCTAGGTTTCATCCATCCAAAAGTAAAAGTAGACCTATCTGTCTGGGGCTATATTCCTATATATGATTTTTATATATATGATTCTTAGTTCACCATAAAACAGTATATTCCTACAGGCTTCCTAGGTGAACTAAGTGATGGTGAACTAAGAATGCTGAATATGGAAAGTTAGTAGCTTCTTTCTACTAAGTTGTTTTAATTATTCTTGGTAAAATAAGAGAAATTCTGCAAGAGTTTTTTATGGTTTTATGAATTAATTGAAGAATTTAAATGAAACACTTTAAGCAATGGTGTGCTTAAATATGTGGAGTCAAATTGGCAGCTGAGCACTACAGTTCAAAACTGTGGTAGTCCAACCCAGACAGTTCCCATAACTTTCCCAAACCTGCATGAATTTTAAATGTGGAATGTATTTGTGCACATAAATATCTCTTGAAAAATGCTTTGCTCAAATGTTTTGTACCAAACTGAGTATCTGATCCACTGATAAATTCTTCAGTACAGATGAGATTTTGCAGGATTTCTCGGCTTTTGCCTTAAGGTCCCAGCATCTTAAAAAGCATGGCTAGGCAGCAGATCCTTATAGTGAGGAGCATCCAGCGATAAAAATGTTGCATTTTAGAATATAAAATGTTAGTTTTGAAGATCTCTTGAACGCTCATTTGGGACCTTCGTTGCCTAGTGAAGCTAGTGGGGTTTTTGTAATGAAACAACTAATTGAAGTTTTTATCTAGATGGAACCCACCTTGACATCTCACTTCTAGGAGAAACATGCATAGCGTTCTCTGTCATTTCACACAAAATGTGAAGCCTTCATTTTTATGGTCCCTGTCATCTGTGGAATTCCTTCCAGTGCACTTAAAATCAGTTGTCTTCCTATATGAACACCCATGCTTTTTCAGTAAAGTTTCTTGCTTTATGCATATCTGAAAATAAGAGGTTTTTTTGGTTGGTTCGTGATTTTTTTTTTAAAATGTCTTTGCTTCCTGATAAAAAAAGACATGACTATTGCTTATAGCAACAACAACAGAAAAGTATTATTTTCAAAAAAAGTGTTATTTTCAGTTCTTTAAAATAAATTCTCTTTTGAACACAGTTAGATTGCCTTACTCATTTCCCATCCCTTCACTCCTATTTTAGATGAGATAGCTAAAATCAATCCCTGCCCCGAAGAGCTTAAAATCTAAGTGAAGCACTGCAATGATCTCTCTGCTCATTAGAAAAGGTTTTGTATTATGCAACAATACTACTATTTAAAGTCTGTAAAAGGATTTATAATAGGGCATCGGGACCCCTTGGCACTGCCTGTGTCTGAGTTTCAGAGCCGCGGGAACCAGGGCTCAGCAAGAGCCCCTAAAGCAACAAGCAGCTCCAGCTCCTCTCACCCAGCCCTCCAAGGCCCAAGCAATAACATATTGCAGACTTTTTTTTTTATTATTTATTTCCTTTGGATACTGAATTTTTTATTTTTAATAGAGCAATGCACTTCATGGGATGATTATGTATGAGGAACTTTGCAGTACCAGCAACTATTTCAACAAGTCAGATAGCTCAAAATCTATTTATCTGCAGCTAGGAAGTGAGAAGGATACATAAAACTTGAGGGATGCATAAAAACCTATCTGAAATGTCTAGTCCACCATCGGATTTTTACTCCTTTTTTAACCTCAGGGCATGCAGTATTAGCTAATGGATTTTAAACTAGATATAGCTTGGTGTAGAAGGCTTTTCAATTTTATCTGCAGCAGAAAAAGTGAGTTTTCAGACAACATTTATATTCCTTGCTGAACTGGAGTCCATTTCCCTTTAATCATCATAAAGAAATATAAATCAGCTGTAGCATTTCTTTTGATTATTTACCCTTTTACACAGAACCCCTAGGCAGAAGAGGTTCGTGCTTGCTCTTGATTAATTTACTGTTGTGTCTTTTAAAAGCGAGTAGATGGTAGTAGTAAAGATGTTGAAATAATGGGCAAGTCATATCATTTCCTCTTATTAGCCCCATTTTGGGATAGCTGCAGACAGGCCATAAAATCACCAGGTTTAAACAAATGAGGGGGGAAGCAGTGGACAGCGAGTTTTATAGACAAGGTGTTGTCTTGCGTTTCTACTGCAAAAACATACTAATTTCTCAACAGCCTGCAGGCACTATTAGATCACGAGTTTCCCTTAACACATTCCATATTTTAATTGATCATCTTAAGTAATGCTTTCCTGAAAGGTTTTGACATAGGTGACTATACACTTATAGATGTACATATACATATACAAATATATATATATATATTTTTTTTTTTTGACCACTCTGTGTAACAGGCAGAGTAACACCAGATTTGAATAGGAACAAAGAGCAGGAAAAATGCGTCCTCAAAGCTGAACTCTGAGGCTACATTTTGCTTCAAGTAGCTTGGGCACCTGGCAGGAGAGTGACGACAAAGCAGCATTTTCTTTCGTTAACAATTTCCCTTGTTCACCATTTTTTATCTTGCAGGTATTCATGAGTCACCAACCCAGGGCTTTTCAGGATCATCTCTCAGTATAAACTATAAAATGTCCTATAAAAAGGCTCACGGTAGCACTTTGTTCCTAAGTCAGTGCTTTTGCTTTCACTGCCACACCAAAAAAAGTAAATGCAATAGCTTTTCCTTAATTTCAAGTTTCTAATAGAGTTATTCGAGATTATCTCCTCTGTTATCTTTTTAGCGTAAAAAAGCTACCAGGTGGTAAATGTGTTTCAGAAGTGCTGACCACCCGTCCTGAAATCCTTGGCAGTGGTTGGCAATTCTGTCACTCTCAGGCCCTGCTAACAGATGTGCAGTAAAGAAGAAAATGAGTACATGGATGATGGATGGATGGATGGACATGTGCAAACTGGTTGAATGTGATTATTGCTCTGCAGTTTTATACTGATCTCCTTAATTTGGGGCTAAAATGTCCATACTGTTGACATAAAGAATATTTGGAATATGCAGTCCATCTTGCAAGCATTACCATGAAATGTAGAAAACCCTCCTATATCTCCACCAGTTCTGTAAGACCAGCTTTGACCGGGTTAGCTGGAGTGCTTCAGTGGCACTCTATGAAATTATAACCCTCTACTTAACATGGCTCAGTGTTGCAAGATACAAAACCAGCAGATCTAATCAGTTATCAATATTTAATTATTTTGCACAAGATTAAGTGCAATTTTTATTTTTAGCTATGGTTTGGAAAAAAGTATTTATGTCTTTGAAAGCCTGGCTTTCTAAAAAGATTCAAGAAAAGAGGTGATATATTTTAGATGCAAGCCACACTGAAGGAATAAAAATATTATTATTCTTGGCCACATTGTTCTCAGTGAAGGCAATATTAATGTATCCAATTTTGTTAAAATATAAATGTTAATAAATGCACTGGCATTGCTGACTGTCAGAAGTTGCTCCTAGACTTGTTAAATTCTTGAGGGTATATTACTGTTGGCAATAAAAGTATTCTAAGTGCAAGAAAGATGCACATATTCAGGAGCTTTTTATGAGGTTAATCTAGGACATTTAAGTTAAATTACTGCTTTGGATGTGAAGGGGCATGGGTAGCTGATAAAGGTGAAATAAAATTAGGTTTTCTAGTAAGCAGGTCCTAAAACAAATCAAAGGTCTTCACCTGGTTTTCAAGCCATTAAAATGCATACGCTTCTCTTTACAGTAGAAAATATAAAATCCATCGCCATTTACTCACATGTAAAGTTGCCAAAAAAATTTTCAAGTGTTTTTTGAAATTACTTTTCTTAGATATCAATAACTTTCAAAAATTTGGAACAGGCAACTAGGACTTTGACAGTCAACCAAAATGAAAGGAATAGGGTTTTTAAAAGCATCTCTTTGGCCAGGCAGAGATGTCTTGAAAGTCAGCAGTAAATGCTCTCATTGACTTCAAGCAAAAGCAAAGTCAGTCTGGTTATAGTCTCTCTGGGAAACTGCAATCTTGTTGTTTATCAAAAACTTATTTGAACTATCATACACTTGACTCTGCAAAAATAGTCTGGAAATCTCTTGAGAAGTAGGATTTACTGCTGCCAAAAACAATCACTGGTCTATTTGGTGACAAAAATCCCTCAAAATTAACCTTTCTTAACAGGAATTTTACGGAGCAACCTCTGCTCTACTCTTGTAGAACCGGGACCCCAGTCTGCTGCTAACTGCTGCCTTGAGTTTTCAGGACACCTTCAGAAAGACCTCAAAGCCTGCTGAGATGTATGGATACGAGTATAGGCAAAGCAACATTGCACAGTATTCAATATAGTGGCCCGGTGGTCCCTCAGGAGACAACACACCATACTTCTTAGACGTTAAAGATACTCTTAAGAGTTAAAAGCATTGCACATATAGAGTTCCTCATTAAAAAAAAATTATACAAGTGAAATATAGAAGACTAAGAATGGAGAAAAAAACTGTCGTATTTTGTCTCTCATGTTGCAGGTACAGAGCAGATTTAAGAAACTATTTTAGGTTTCCTAGTGTCCAGGCCAATAACTGGCCAAACCACTAGCCATTCCTTCTCCATAAATACGTTAGATTGTTTAACAAAACTCAGCTTAAAGGTGGCACAATTTTATAGCGGTTTTAGGAAAGTGTTTCTGAATGTGAAGTCGTTCCTTGCTAGCTGCTGCTTTTTCTGTCTGCTGGTTGGAAGTTTGCCCCTGCTAGCAGCAAGAACAAAGTATTTCAGGGTCAAGTAGTAATGGTGGCTATTGCTACTTTGCAATTTCTTGGTGACAGTGATAGATTTTAAAACAAATTGATACTTAGATTCTGGAAGAAATTCTTCAGCAGATTATAGCACTATCAAGAGAGGTCACAGTTAGGACCTAATCCTTCTGACAGCAGCTTGGTGACAGTGATAGATTTTAAAATAAATTGATACTTAGATTCTGGGGGGAAATTCTTCAGCAGATTATGGTGCTATTGAAAGAGGTCAGAGTTGGGGCTTAATCCTTTGGATAGCATCTTACTACCACTTACCTATCACTGTCGTGAAGCCCAATGCAATTCTTCACTCCTGCCACTACTGGAGTGTCACAGACTATTGTAGTGCTGAAATATTGTCCCATCTCTATCCTATAAACATTTTAGTGTATGTTGGTGCTTTTCCATATGATATATAGACTGAGGAAAGAAGGAAAAAGCAATTCTACCAATTCTACCATACATGGAATTATTTGTCCTGCTTATTCATTATATTCCAGGCCAAGACCACCAAAAAGGAATATACTATCCCTTACCTTATCCTAATCAAGATCCCAGTTGTCAGAGGGGTGATCCTGATGAAATGCAAATCCTCTGAGCATGTCCAGTGACGCACCAGATCTGCTGGTAAGGCCACCGTCTGGAAATCTTTAAATAGCAAAACAGAGCTGTCAATGCTAACCTGTAATTTATGATGCAATGAGAAGGAGACTGAAATACTTGAAAATTTGCCTTTTTATTATGTCTGTCGCAGTTGTCCCAGACCTGCTTACTACCCTCAACCCTTTATTCTAAATAGGGCCAGACACTACACAACATTCTGATACAAACAAAAATAGTGAATTGACCATCACCAGAAATCTTCTTGGCTTTAATTCAAAAAGTGGTAGAGAGAAAAGGTTTCTCAAAATTAATAGATTAAGTAACAGTGTTGACTTCACCTGGGAAAGGGGTAGCTGTTTGCTGGGAAACAAACCTGCCATCAAGAGAAATTCACAATGAACTGTTACTATATTATAACTTTATTTGCTCTTACCTCCTTGGAACACTGATGGTTGGTATACCTGGGTTATACCCGTGTTATTGAGCTATGCTACAGCAAATAAACAAAAAAGAGCCAATTAAAACAAACTTCTGGAGAAATTGAGGTGTTTCTGAGACCCTCACTCTGCATGAGGAGCTTCTGCTTTCCATTTACCTGCACTCTCTGATTTTCCCAGAGGCCCCAAAAGCAGCTGCTGGGACTGAATAGCTCCAAGTGGTAGGAGGAAATCATCTTCTTTTTTAGTGCTTTGAATGTAGCGTTAAGTAAGTCAATCCAGAACTTTGTATTTGATAACCTGATTGAGATAACTCCATCTACTTTGATGTGAAAATAAGCACCCAAGAGAAATTACTGGTTGAAAAGGAAGGTAGAGAGCAAATAGAGGAAAAGCTGGTGCAAAAGTGAGCTTGCTTTAGAGCCTTGCTTTGGATTATTTCTCGAGAGGATCCTATTCCCTTTTTTAAAGAAGTAATTACAGTTTGTTTTTCTCACCTCCTCAGATAACCGCCCTGAGGACTTTTGATGAACAGCCGGAACCACCGAGCATCCTGCTACTTAGCAGCAGATGTAGACTTGAAGCATCCTTTGGCCTTGGTTGCCAATCTGTTTAATCAGATCTACTGTCATTTTCTGTCATTTTTACAAGTACTGCAGGTCTGGGTTTGATGCTGGATCTTTTTGTATTGTCATTAAGGAACTGTGAAAGAGCAACAGCCATGGAAGATTGTGATTATTTTGACAAGGTGATCATATTATACCCCTGCACTCCTCCACAGCAAATCATACTTGATCATTATAACTGAGAGCTACATTTCTTCAGACTGATGACTTCTATCTTGGTAGCATTGCCTTTCATCCTAGAACATCATGTGTTTTTTTCCTTCACTTCTGCTAAGCAAGGTACCCGCAGGTGTGGAGTTTTATCCTTTACTGTCCCTACAGTCTGCTGTTATTTCAGCAAGATAGCCTTTGAATAAAGTACTTCAGTGGCGGTGGTTTTATTCCCTTAGCAATATTTACATAAATAAAAAACAAGCCATAACAATCCAATTTAGAGCTTACATGATTGCATTCACTTCCTTTGATCCCAGAACATTTGAAATGTGATTCCTTTCCTCAACACAAACATTGTCAAATAGAAACATCTCTCAGCCTTATTCAGTACAAGGCTATCACTTTTAACAAACTTCAAAAAAAATGAATAGAAAAAATTAATATTCTTATTCCTAGCAACGTGATGAGTGGAACCGTTTTTGTGGCTTAAATTATTGATTGCCCTTAAGCATCTCATTTCAAACATTTTCAAAGGGGAAGCAAACAAGAATGTATTTTACAAATAAAAATCAGCTTAATGAAAAAATCCATAAGACAAATTGATTATTATTCTTGCTTGGTTTTGATTTAAAATGTTTTAGAAAAAAATGGAAATTATGTGTCTAGTTATATTCCTGAACTCTTTATTTACTGAACTTTGCAAAGTACCTATGGATGAAAACTAAAAAGAGAACATTGATTAGAAAAGGACTGAGATTTTCTACAAAGGAGGTGTAATGAAAAGGAGCCTTACTTTCTAAGGCTGCAAAATATATTTATATAACTGATTCACGATATGGACGTGGGAAAAAGCACAAGGTCCTGCACCTGGGCAGGAATAACCACAGGCACCAGTACAGATTAGGGGTCTGGAAAGCAGCTCTACGGAGAAGAACCTGGGAGTCCTGGTTGACACCAGGTCAGCAGTGTGCCCTCATGGCCAAGAAAGCCAATGGGATCCTGGCCTGCATCAGGAGGACGTTGCCAGCAGGTCAAGGGAGGTGATTCTGCCCCTCTGCTCAGCTCTGGTGAGGCCTCACCTGGAGCACTGTGTGCAGTTCTGGGCTCCCCAGTACAAGAGGGATGTGGAACTTCTAGAGAGGGTCCAGCCCAGAGATTGATTGAGGAAACTCCTGATAGAAAGAGCTAAATGTTTATGTAGTACATTGCTAGCTGGATAGGAAGTCCCCATGTGAAACCATGTGTACCATGGTATAGCCCTTACTGTCATGTCCAAATTTATGTATCACTAAATCTATTCATCCTCTTTTGTCTGTTTTCCGGACCTCAAAGTTCTGTATCTTGGCCTAAAAGATAGTCACAGCAAAAGTCACAGCAGCTGCCTGTGACTGGCAATTGCTGCCTACAAGGATCTGTATCATCTGATTCAGGCAGACTTCCCCATCCTAGTCTTCCTGGTAGATGAATACTGGGGCCTGGAAGACGTCCACGTTTTTCCCAAGCAAGACCATATCAGATCAGTAGATGCTAAATCATGATCCTGGATAGCACAGCCCAGGTCAGTGAAGCTTCAAAAGCCCTTAATGAAGAGTGATAGCTTGCAAGTCTCTGTTTTAATACCACCACAAAAGGTGGTCTGGACAGCCAAATCCTGCAGTTGAAATCTTACTGCATAATTGTCATACTGAGCTAATGCCTGGCTGCCTCTGTTCCTCCCCAACATAAAAAATGCTCCCAAACTGCACTGCTTGAAGAGACCTTGAACAGGGGAATTGCTGACAGATCACAACCAAAATTATAGTCGCACTGATGAGCAAATCTTAGTCATGACCAAATTATGCATCTTTTACTGAAGAGCTATTTATTATTATTAGATTTTCCCTTTTCTTCTGTTTTTATTTCCCTTTTCCCAGCAATATAATAGATGATTTTTTCTCAGTGTAGTACAGCTGAATGAAAAAGAGGAAAATGAATAGCTGCTACTATTTTCTGTAGTTTGAAACAAAAAAAAAAAAAACAAGAATTTGAGGGGAAAACGCAGTGTGACATAGCAGTTGCTGTAAATGCTATATGGTAATTTCGATAATTGAAAAACGCAAGACAACATAATTATGTGACATACTTCATAGAAATTGCTGCCACTGCAGTGTTAACTAAAGGAGTGAGTGATTGCAGGACTACCTTCTTGCCCGCAGAGGTCATGGAAGGGAACCATCCACTGAAAATACCTTCGTTATTCATAGAGCTGCAGTTCAGTCAGTGTAAAATATGATGCACTTTCATTTAGCAGGCACACAAAAATCGTAAAAATCTGTATGAGACATGTAAACACAGGTACCTCTGGGACAGCCACTTTGTTCTAAAGAGAAACTGCAGGTATTTTGGAAAGCATATCCACTTTATATCTTCATCCAAGGAAACAACCACAAATCAATTCGATTAAAGCATTGCCCAGGTGATACAGGAGTTAAGGTTGTACATGTCAGCATTTCTATTAGGTTGATAAGTAACTAGCTGGGAAGAATCTAAACAGTAGCCTAGAAGGTCTCTGCAAATAAGTTGTGTTATTATTTTCTCCACATTTTAAATCATTGGTCATTTTAAACTTCTGTCAGCTTCATTTTGCTACTGTGTGTCTGCCAACTTCAAGAACATCCTTGTGCTGATATTAAGAAATGCACTGCATGTGAGTTTAATTTATCTGCTGTGGTTTTGCAAATGCATCCTCAGTTATCTCTGCTGGTGTTAATGGAAGAGTTAATGCTCCTAGCAATTCCTAGGAATATAGGCTTTAAGAGTTTATTAATAAAAAATGATCCAGCAAATTTAGTCTTCTTGGGTTTCTTTAATAAAAAGATGTTTAAATATATATACACTTTAAGTAAATATTCACCGAAAAAAGATTCACAGGTGCATTTTGAAAGCTTCTGTGACAGATTTTAATATCAAGTTAAAATAGGGAAAGTTTAAACCCAATTACCAAAATGAACGTGAATGTTGAATCCTAGCTTTGTTATTCTTTAAGAATATATAATACGTTATTATGCAAGTCACAGAGCTACACTCATAAAGATATCTTGCACAGTGCAAGATCTTAAATAGGCCAGATTAATCTTGGGGGTAGAAAACGGCAAAGGTACATGTACTATCAGTGGAAATCAAGAAGGCGTTAGGAGTCACAACACAATGACGTCATCGCAAAGATTACATTTAATGCCATTAGATGCGCAGGTTAAAAGTGGAAATGTCATGCCCTGAGCTATACTGCACACTCATCTGGAAATCAGGACACTCAAGAGAGTCATTTTTTTTCTTTTTCATCAATCACAGGATCACAGATGGTTGAGCCTGGAAGCCCCTTGGCAGCTCTTCTCATGCAATCACCTGCTCAAGAACTTAGAGCAGGTTGCTCAGGGCCATGACCAGTTGGATTCTAGTCTCTCTGGGCAACCTATGTCACTGTTTGGTTACTCATACTTTGAAGACAAAGTTCTTCTCTCTATCTGGGACTATCAGGTTATCAGGCACTGATACTGGACTGTTCTGCAGACATGAGCATATTAGTATCTTATAGACCTTCCAGACTTGGAAAATGATATCAGTCACTAATAAGGCTAGATCCACCCAAAGTACAAGAATCTTGTTGCTACCCATTTCAGCACCTAGCAGGTCCCTACCTGCAGCACGGCCTCTCAAATCCTGTAGTAGTTGCCTGCGTCCCCTCTGCAGGCAGCAGCTGGGGAGCTCAGAATAACAACCTGGGAGCCAGAACCTAGCCAAAACAGACCAAAAGTTATGCTAAAGATGTTTTGTCCCTCCTCGGGGAGCAGATGTAAGAGAAAAGCAACCTCTTTGAGCGAGAATGTAGCCAAGTACTTTTATTTTGCTTATATGAGAGGATCAGAGGGCATGTTTTCTCTTTTTTTTTTTTTTTAACCCTAACTGTATCCATAAAAAGAGATGCAAATTCAGACTTTTGATTACTGTGCATGGGATATGTTAAGCAAATAGGTTGAAATATGTGACTAACAAGGGACAAGCAGTCTCACATTTCAGAGTTTCTTCTGGAAAAAAAAATAGATAAAAGAGAGAAAGAGAATTTAGGTGCAGTAGGATTACTGCATGGCAAGCATAGTTTCCTGCAGACAGATGTTTGGGAAGTGGAACAACCATCAGGAGTAAATTTTAACTGGTGATGACATCTCCCTCCAGGAAATACCT